>CM045445.1:36100102-36296873 GCA_024666655.1 Dascyllus trimaculatus | reverse complement strand
TAAGGGGCTCAGAAAGAACTGAATAAAGGTTCTGGAGCGGCCGAGTCAAGAACCACATTTTAAAAGGACAGTTCATGATCTTAAACCATCTAATGTGACTGAATTAAAACTATTCTACATAGAAGAGTGGACCAACATTCCTCCATGGTGATGGAAAAGACTGATCACAAGCTGGAACTAACATTTAACTGTTGCTGCCAAGGATGGACCAACCAGTTATTAGGTTCAGGGAAGGGGGGCAATTACATTTTCACAGGGGTGATATAGGTTTTCAACAACTGTTCAATAAACCATCATTTTAAAACATTTAAGTGTGAGAAATTTGCAATGGAGGGGGGCAAATACTTTCCCACAGCACTTTAAAGTCCTGCACCTCTATGGAAACAGAACAACCATGACTAGAAGTAGAGAGAGCTCAGCACAGCCTGCAGTTCAGCCGAAACGAAGTCACTTAATTTTGTCACATGACTTGTTGGTCACAGCTGAGTCACTCGTGGCTTCACGGTTGTGCCAGGGTGCGCAGAATTTTTTAATTTTTACAGAATGTGGTTAAAGCAAACAGTGTATTTTTGGTGATTTTTCTTGTAGAATAAAGTGATTTCGACTAAGCCGTCCTGACGTAGCCGCATCTTACACACGACGCATTCAGGGACTGTTGGAAAGCTTAAAATCCAACATTTCCTTCTGTTCTTCCAGTTTCCGACTCTGATGGATTGTGTAATTTTGGCAAATTTTTAAAAGATAGCATTACTTTCAAACCTGCCTCCAGGTTTTGGGGTTCAGAGGGATGATAGGGTTTGCATATTTTACCATGGTTTTGCTAAGGTGCCACGAAAGGTGCATTTCACGTAAGACAAGTGTGATTCGGCTGAAGTCAACGGGAAAACTCAGAACCCAAAGAGTAGAAGTTTATGTCTTAAGAATGCTTATTTCCTAGAAGATATTAAGGCGACTGTTGTGGAGCACATTCGCTTGATTACAGGCGTCTCGGTGTGTTGCAGCTGATTGTCTCTTGAGCTTGTCTTAAAACCTAAATCCAAGTGTCAGACCATCTCTTGGTTTTGAGGGACGACTAGAGGAGCGTTACATCCATTTGTTCCTTCAGTGTGTGAACTCAAAACTGCAGACAAGGCGGATGATTCTGTCCGGTTGCTTCTTGTCTTGAAGCATCAGAATGGACAAACCTCTCCCGCTCTGCATCTCTAAGCAGTCATCTGGACTTTAGAGGTAGTGTTCTGTCCCCTCTCCCAGTAGAAGCCGCCTCTGTCGTTGCCCCACATCGCTGAGGCCTGTCCCGACGTTCACACAGCACAGGCCCCGTCACACTTGATGTGATACTGTCTGAGGTATTCCCTGAGCTGGGGAGGCAGCGGCAGGTTGTCTACGCCCTGGTAGGTGGTGCAGCTGCAGATCACCGCCCTGCACAGGTGCTGCAGCGAGAAAGGGAAGGTCCTCGATAGCGGCCGGGAGAGCAGGGGTTCGAAGAAGAGGCAGGAGGCCGGGTCGCTGTAGTGCCTGAGGAGCCCCGTCACGCTGGGGTCCCGGTACATGCACGGGTCCCTCACGTCGAAGCTGAAGCGCTTCCCGTTCTGCTCGATTCGTGCGTGCAGGGAGCGGCTGAAGCGACGGAAGCTGACCGAGAAGAGGAACTCGTCCTGGGCGGAGTCTCGGAGCAGGAACGTTCCCTCCGGCTGGCCGTCCAGCAGCTCCTCGGCCTCGAAGCGGTTCAGCACCCCCCAGTAGCAGGGGCTGTTGTTGATCTGCAGCAGATCAGGGACCAGGATGTAGTCGGTGTGGCCACAGCTGCCCTCTGCTCCCCCGTGAGGGCAGGAAGGGTTCCAGTCCTCCAGGCTGGTGCTTCCAGTCCCAGGGGAGCAGCAGATGTCCTCCCAGGAGAGGGGCGTCTGTGGCGGGGAGGTAGTGGAGGAGACGCTGGGTCTCAGAGGAGCCTCCATGTCTTTGAGGGCACTTGGGTGGGTGGCGTGATTCTTTATGAGGTGCCAACATCGGGCCAGTTCAGACTTGGGCGAGAACGGACAGTTGTCCTGCATGAGCTCTGAGACGTGGATCTTGCGTTTGGACCAGAAGAGCACCGAGAAGGGCCGCGAGGAGCCCGGCGGGTGGTGGTGGTGGTGGTGGTGGTGGTGATGGTGGGAGCGCAGAGGGAGGCACTGGCCCACGGCGTCCTGGAACTTCTGCCTCAGAGAGCGTCTGGACAAGGCCTTCCTGCAAACCACGTCGATGTCTCCGGACGTCAGGGCGTCTCCGAGGGCGCTGCAGCTGCACTTCCTCTCCCTGCGCCGCCTCGGGCAGGACGTGGACCGGACGCCGAGCTCCTCCGTCCCGTCCGCCTCCGTCCCGCCGGGACTGGAGCCGTTGCGGGAGCTCCGGGAGCGCTTCTTCCCCCTCCAGACGTAGCTGTCGGCGCTCCAGCTGCGGAGGCCACATTTGGGACGGGTGTCTGAGCCTCGTGGCTTCTTCTCGGACATCACTGCTTCCTCTTCTTAGTCTGGGACACATTCAAAGACACACCACTGAGTCACGTACAGGGGATTTATCGATCAGCTGTCAACCAATAAACCGATCATCTCACATTCTAATAATGGGTTAACTGAAAAATAAAAATCCAAAAATTAAGAAAAAACAGACTGTGTTAAAAATGGTGCAATAATATCATGTTAAAAACGGTAAAAATTGTAAATATACAGGCAAATATCAGTAAAATGAAGACATATTTGTGATGTAATTTTACAGTCAACATTGGAATTAATGCTTTTTCATGTGATTTTACTGAATATCTTTAATTTAACAAGCAGTAACCACCATGTTAATGATTTACCATTTGTAAGATTGCAAATGACTGCAAAATAATAATATTTAGTTTTTATTTATTATTATTTTTATTATTTAATTAATCGCCGGCCATTCTGACAGTCGATCAACAGAAAAAAAAGTCTAAATTTTGCTAAAAAAATGTAAAAATCTGGCAGAAAATGTATGTTAAATAATGGCTGCAGACTCTAATGTTGAAAAGCTGTAAAAATGGTGAATATACTGGTAGATATCTGTAAAATAATGATATTTTTTGGTGTCGTTTTGCAGTCACTCGTTGTAAAATGAAGACATATTTTCACAGTCAACATCAGAATGAATACTTTTCCATGTGATTTTCCTGGATATCTGTAATTTAACAGTAAAAATCTATTTAAAAAATATTGATGAGACTGCAAATATCTGTAGAATAATGATATTTAGTTGTCGACTATTGATTATTTCTAAGTAATTAATTAATCGCCAGCCATTCTGACAATAGATTAACCAAAAAAACTCTAAATTCTGCTAAAAAAATGATATTTTAAATAATGGTGGGATACTTTTAATGTATAAAAACTGTTTTAAAAAGTGAATATATTGGCAGATATCTGTAAAAAGGTTATATTTTTGGTCTCGTTTAACAGTCACACAGTGTAAAATTAAAATATATTACGCCTGTTTTATACGTGATTTTACTAGATCTATAATTTAATAGTAAAAATCTGTTTAAAATACTGGTGTGACTGCAGATATCTGTAGAGTAATGATATTTAGTTGTCAACTATTGATTATTTTTATTAATTAATTAATCGCCAGCCATTCTGACAGTAGATTAACAGGAAAAAAAACTCTAAATTCTGCAAAAAACAAAGTGAAAATCTGGCAGAAAATATATGTTAAATAATGGTGGGATACTATAATGTTGAAAAGCAGTAGAAACGGTGAATTTACTGGCAAATATCTATGAAATAATGATACTTTGGTGTCATTTTACAGCCACACATTGTAAAATTATGATATATTAGGCCTGTTTTTTTCAGTCAAAATTAGAATTAATACTTTTTCACGTGATTATTAATAGATATCTGTAATTTAACTAACAATATCTATTTGTGCGACTGTAAATATCTGTAGAATAATGATAGTAAGTTGGCAACTATCCATTATTTTTCATTAATTAGCTAATCGCCAGCCATTCTGACAGCTGGTTAACAGAAAAAAAAATCTAAATTCTGCAAAAATACAGTGAAAATCTGGCAGAAAATATATGTTAAATAATGGTCGCAGACTATAACGTCTAAAAGCTGCAAATATCTGTGAAATAATGATACTTTGGTGTCATTTTACAGTCACGCAATGTAAAATTAAAATATATTATGCCTGTTTTTTATGTGTTTCTACTAGAAATTGGTCATTTCACAGTAAAAATCTGTTTAAAAAAATGATTCAGTGTTTGTGAGACTGCAAAAATCTGTAAAATAATGATACTTAATTGTCAACTATTGACTTTTTTAAACTAATTAATTAATCGCCAGTCGTTCTGAGAGCCGGTTAACAGAACAAAAGTCTAAACTCTGGCAGAAAAGATACACTAAATAATGGTTGCAGACTATAATGTCTAAAAGCTGTAAAAATGGTGAATGTGCTGGCAGATATCTGTAAAATAATAGGTGTAATTTTACATTCACACATTGCAAAAGAAAGAAACAGCGTCTGTAAAAATATCAAGCATGTTTTACACTGTTGGTCTGTTTTTACAAAATTAGAATGAGCATTTTTCATGTGATTTTTATGAGATAACAGAAAACTACACATAACTTTTCTTTCAATGACTGCAATTTGTAGTTGTCAGTTGTGATAATCGATTAACCGATGAAAAAAAAGGCCAAATTCTCCCATTTCAGCTCGTTAAATTGGAAAATGATCTGTTTTTTTTTTCCTCCTTTATGGCAGCAAACTGAGCATATTTGGGTTGTGGATGAAACGGGACATTTTAAACCAAAATATTTGCCTTTGGGAACCACTGAGCAACATTTTTCACCTCATTGATTAATCGATCAGGTTAATTAGCAATGAAAATAACTGTTAGTTGAAGCCACAGACGTACGGGATGTGCTTCTTCTATGATTATTATTATCATCTATTATCAAAAGTTGCTTCCGACAGAGCCGTGCAAGTAGAAGAACCACAAAAAGAGTGGAAAAAATATTAAATATCAGTGAAATATTCAGTTTAGAGGAGTTATTTATGAACAAGAAAGCTGTTCAAACTCATCAGATTCACCGCCGCCTTTAAAATCTGTTCATCAAATTCACTTTTCACGCCCAGTGAAGAGGAAACCCTTTAAAAACTCGACCGTCTGATCGCTCAGTGCCGAACTGTTAGGCTGCTTGGAGTCCCGCTGATTCACTGATCGTCCCCAGAGGCGGCAAATCCAATTAAGACTCCAGAAACAGGATGCAGAAAGACACAGATCATCCTCAAACTGGTTTAGCGTCGACTTTTCCCTGCGCCGCTCGGAGAAAGTTGTGCTCTGACGCTCAAACCTCACCCTGGCGTCTCTGAAAGCGGAAGCCTTTTGCGGAGTTTTACAAATCAGGGTATCAGCAGCAGCAGCAGCAGGTTCAACGCCACCCTCTCTGTTGGAGGATTAACGCGGGAGGTTGCCTTACCTTCCCGACAGAAGCAGACCTCCATGTCCGAGCAGCCTGCAGCCTTCCTCCGCTCTGACAGACGGCCGACTCTTCTGCTTCCTATATAATTATGATGCCACGTTCCCGAGGGTGGAGGTTGGAGGGGGGAGGCAGCTTCCTCTCGGCCAGGCTGAATGAACCGGGGGCGGTCTCAGGTTAATGGCAGAGACTTCCTCCTCCTCCTCCTCCTCCTCCTCCTCCCCTTTACACATCCATTGACGGATTCCCAACAACAGAGAAGATGAAGACATCCAGAGCAGCAGCTTGTAATTAGGGTCTGAGCACTACAGTGCAAGGACCCTATTGTTCCCCTACTGTTTCTTTGGCGGTTTCTTTTTCTTACGCCACTTTGAACCCCAATTTGACCCCCTAAACATGCTCAAAACCTCCCCAAATTTGGCACACCCATCAGGACTGGCGAAAAATTTTATATTTTGGGGGAATTACACATATGAATGGCAAAATGACTCAATAGCGCCACCTTGAAAATTGGACTTTAGTGGAGTTAATACGGCTAGTTTCACGTAAACTCATGAAATTTGGTACACATGTACAGTAGCCCGAGACAAAAACATTCCTGGTTTTGAAATTTTAAAAAAGCTCAGCCGCACCCCCTATAGCACGTGGCTGCGTCACACGGTGTGGGTGTGGCATGGCGGCCATTTTGAACAAAAAAAGCTCCACGGCGCCCCCTAGAGCACGTGGTGCGCAGGCGTTGGAATTTAACGAACTCCTCCAAGGATTTTTATCCGAACTTCACCAAATTGGCTGTGTGGCATCTAGACCCCTCCAGGATGAAAAGTTATTAAAATCTCGTGGCTGCGTCACACGGTGTGGGCGTGGCAGGGCGGCCATTTTGAACAAAATCGCCATATGGAACGAAATGGGTTTTGGAGGTGAAGGGATCCACGTAAAATCACCAAATCCACACAAATCCTCATTAATCTCAACACCTAATATTTAATATACAATTCAGGAATGGGTGTGGTCAAACGGCTCCACAGCGCCCCCTACAAATATTCAAATACTCATATAAAATCACTGCTTTATCCTACAAACATGAAATATGATACATACATATAGTATCCCAAGACCAACAGATTTGCACAGTCGAAATTCCAATCAGCCCTACGGCGCCCCCTAGACAAGGTCGTGTGGAGAGGAGTGCGGTGAGGAGCGAGGGCCTGTCCGACGTTGCTTGCAGCTTTAATTCTGTTTCTGCACCAAGGTTTGAGTCGCTTCATCTCGGCCGGGCCTGCAGCTTAACTCAAAGCGCCAAAAGCACGTTTTAAACCTGAGCTTTAAGCCTGTTTAAGTCAGTCTGAACTGCCCAACCATCCAACCCGACAACATTTTAAGAAACTCCACTCATCGATTCAGCAACCTTTTTGACTTGCCCAGTCAAAACTTGGAAGGACTCATCTGTCGGGGTGATGTCATGCTCACGCTCCTGGATGACATTTTGGAGGATCTATAATTCATGAAACAAATAGACTGCATCTATCAGACAAATAATATTACTCCCAGCGGTTGGGTTCTTGCGTGCCGGTGTCTGGGCGAGCCGCTCGGTGCCCTTTCAGCTCCGGCAGATAAAGGAAAAGTCATCAATAAGTGCCTGACATCTCGGATAATGTAGTGACACTCAGCTTCCTCTTAGCTGAATATTTAATGCCCTCCACATCATCGCGGCGGTGGGGATGATAACGCCACATGTTCTGGCAAACGACCAGATCAATTTATCTGACCCCCGGCGTCAACCCAGAGGCAGCTGTAGCTTCAGAAGTTTGACTGAGAGGATTCAATGGTAGGAAGAAGGAGCTGTGAAGGATGAGCTGCACAGTAAAGAGAAATCCACCCAAAAATCCCTGCTCTGGCCCTGCATGCCTCCCTCTTTCTTTCTCAATAAAAGCCTCGGTTCATTCACTCGACAGATAATCCAACTCTGTTTTCCTGCCGGTCCTCGCTATGTCTCCTGCCCGCCAGGACTCTCTGCTTCCACACCACATTCCTTGCCCAGATCCTGCGAGAGGCACCTGCCTGCAGACCTGTGAGGACAGGAAATGCACGGGATGCATTACAAAATAAAATCACGTAGGCACTTCCGGTGGAATTAATTTTCACGCTAATGCATTAGCAATACAATGTAAAATCTACTAGACCATCACCTATAGTATATATCGTTTTAATTTATATATTAAACTTGTGATTATTTTGATAATGAGCCCCATTGTGAGTTTTATGCCTGCTAACAGAATAATAATCCTTAAATGTTGTTTTTAATGCACAGTTACAGTCATAAGAATAGAACAAAGACATACTACAGGTCATGAAGACAACACAGTAATTACTAATATAATGACAAAGTCAGCGACTGGGGACATTAAATAACAAAAGTGTAACCGTTAGATTCCCGTAAAACTACTTCTATCCTGCTACAGAACCGTCAGAGCCAGCGGCAGATTTCAGAAAGTCTATCCGAGCTCAGGCTGCTGTCAGCGGGGAGTTGTGAGCGCTGACCGCCCGGTAGTAGCTGTCTAACGGGGACACTCACATCTCAGAAATCACTGGAGTCAATTTTTAAGCAGAATTTATCTGATAAACTGACCACAGATTTGATGTTAATACAACCACTTTATTGCCTCAAATAATCTTAAAACTAAATTTTGTGTCACTGTCATGGTCGTACCGTGGACAAGTACGAATACTGAGAAACAGCCACAACCACTCGTTAAATAGCTGCTTCTTCGTTTGATTTAATTAGCAGTTAGCAAACCAACTTCACATGCGTCACCGCCACCTACCGGACTGGACGCTTTAAATGTACTTTTCTGTTTTTTACCCGTTACTTCCTGTCCTGACAGTGGAGGTCTGCAGCCAGGTACTCTTGGATCCTGCCCCCAGCCAGCCTTTACCTGTCCCCTGCCTGACCTCCCTCAGCCTGTCTGCCCCTCTAGTTTAGTTTCTGTCTCGTGAGTTTCCCCGTTTGGTTTGTGTTGCTTCAGTTTATTCGTACCTGTTTTCCTTTGTTCTTACTCCGTGTGCAGTCGGAGTTATTCCTTAGTTTTTGTAGTTTTGTACATCTTTTGAATTGAGTCTGGTTTATCCCGTTCTGTTCTTCCCCCTCAGTTTGGTTCATCTTTCTGTATAGGTTTTAATCTGCTCCCTATGTCCTCGTTCTTGTTCGTGCAGTTCAGTTAAATCTTCTGTGGTCTTCTTAGGTTTCCCTTCATTTGTTATTGTTGCATTTGTTGTAAGTTTTTGTAGTTTTCTCCCCTTTTGGTTAGTAGTCTGGTTACTCATTCTGTTTTCCCTTCCAGTTAGTTTCCTCTTGGTGAGTCTGCTTTTGTTTTAGTCCTTATTAAAGAAACTCTGTCTGCAAACTTTGCCTGCTTGTCTGCCTGCTTCTGTGTCTGCACCTGGGTTCCCAGATCCCCCTCGTAACAACAACAACAGTGAAATTCTGGCAACAAGGGTGCAGAAAAAGTTAAGAGTGTAACAATAAAAACTGTAAAAACGATGAAAATTAAAGCTGCGAGCAGCGTTGGACGGGTCTTCTTGCTGGTCAGCAACTGATGCAAACCATCAGGCACGGACTTTGATCACGCATGTGAAGTTGGAGGCCGATTGGAGCATGTGCGGCCTAATTAGAAAGCACTTCCTGTTTCATGGCATGCTGGCGACTGAGAGGAAATCGCTATATATATGTCCTCAGGCCCTGACCGATATCACGCATGTAAACTTTCAGGTCGACTGTATTATGTGCAGTGTAATTACAGTGCACTTCCTTTTTCACAGCGGGGTGGCGACTGAAACAGGAAATCACCACATGCATGTCCTCAGGCCGGGACTTTGGTCATGCATGTGAAGTGTGAGGCGGATCGGAGCACGTACGGCCTAGTTAGACAGCACTTCCTGTTTCATGGCATGCTGGCGACTCAGACAGGAAGTGACCATATGCATGTCCTCAGGCCCCAACTTATATCACGCATGTAAAGTTTGAGGCCGTTTGTAGCATGTGCAGTGTAATTACAGTGCACTTCCTGTTTCATGGCATGCTTGCAACTGAGACAGGAAATCGCCACATACATGTCCTCAGGCCGGGACTTTGATCATGCATGTAAAATTTGAGGCTGATCGGAGCACGTACGGCCTAGTTAGACAGCACTTCCTGTTTCATGGCGTGCTGGCGACTCAGACAGGAAATCGCAGTAGACACAACAGTAAAATTAGAAAGCAACACCAGAGATATTATATAGTACATGAATAATCAAAATGGTCTCTAATCAAGTTAAACAAGAACTAATTTCCTGCTAGTAGCTCCATGTTTTACCTTTCTGGAGTGGTTCTCTGTCATAAATCCTTTTAACATGTTCAATAATAATCACTAGCAGGTGGTTTAACATCAGACTGACGGGAACATGATTAGTTTTTTCAGATGTTTAGTCAAAAGAAAATCACGACCTTGTGCTGCCGTTATTTAAGAAATCCTCACAGTAGTTCTTCACATGTTCAATTTGATTTAATCCAGCAGTTATTATTACCTCCAACAAGGAGGTTATGTGATGGCCAGCGTTGGTTTGTTTGTTTGTGTGCAAAATAACTTGAAAACTCATGGACGGATTTGGATGAAATGTTCAGGAAATGTGTGAAATGGGACAAGGAACAAATGATGACATTCTGGGACTGATCCGGATCAACGTCTGGATCCAGGATTTTTTTTAATGTAAATGTAACCAGGTGGACAATTAAATGCGGTTTACTCTAAAAGCCACCAGAGGGCACTCTTGTTTTTGGGGTAACCCCCTCTGACCACATGACATTTTGGGTCTCCACGTGACAGACAGCGACAGTGATGGAGTTCCTTTCCTTCCTGAGCGACATACGCACGGTTGGTTCTTACGGTTCTTATCTCCGGTTGTCTAAGAAGCTGGGAGGCTGTTAGGAGCTGCCGCGCTAGAGGCCGCGCCTGTTCATTAGGTCGGATGTGGTGAAGGCCGCATTGTTGGTAGGACATTTGAACTGTCTGTAATTACATTTGTATCTGTAATGTTCCATACAAAATGTGTGAATTGGGAGATTGTGTTGGGGGTGGACTGAAGCTCTTTGGCGGCGGTATGAGCTCTCTGAGTGCTTTTCTAGTTACATGTTATTATTAGACGTTTCAGCCCAGATTAAAGCGCTGACTCACTGCCTGATGCTCCCACAGCCGTTAGTCTGGACAATAAAACATGAAGACACTGTTTTGATTTAAGCTGCTTTATTGTGTCTGTTTCTCCCAGACCCATCTGCTTTATCAATAGCCAGGCTTTTTTTTGTAATCCGATAACATCATCATACTACTACTACTACTGCTGAGTACTTCTGTTGCTAGGCAACACTCACATCCTGTCATTCACGGATTCTCAGAAACTCTCCGTTTCCCGTCTCTCCATGAAACATTCAGGCGCCTCAGTGAATAGCAGCTCAGATTGATTAGAAGAAAACAGAAACGTGCACATATCAGGAGAACGCTGCGAGGAGTGGAGGGCTTCGTTTAGGAAATGAAGACAAACATGTAACTGTCAAAAAACAGTTTTGAAATCTGTGATTTCTTCTTTACAGTCCTCTGTTCTGGTCTGATTTTATGCAACTTTATTCACTGGAGAAAGGTTTTAAAGTTTTTTTTTCTTTAATGTACGGAGCCCTGGAAGGGACATGGGTGGAAAAAAATCAAATGAAAAAAAAATTTGCAAAAAAAATAAAACTTTTGCAAAAAACTTTTGCGAGATCTCACAAAATAACGTAGTAGTGACTACTTCTGGGTCAAATCAACCAAAACAATGGAGGGAGAGGATGGGGGGAGGATAGTTGAAGTTCATCAGACAACTGCACGGCTACAGGAGGAAGGAGATGGGTCCCATAGGGGTCACCTTGGAAGTGCATCTACAGTTCTTACACTGATTGTTGCTCTGAGTTTGACGACATTTGGTCCAGCAATTAATTGGACATGGACGTTGTTTAAACATGGACTAAGGTGCCCCTTCACAGACCAGATATTACCACCTGTTAAGGGTCTGACACATTATTCAGTATTTTAAGCACTAATGAACGTTACTTTGTGGTGGGCAGTCTTCAGTTTTGTTTTTTGGTGTAGCAGTACATCAATTGAAATACAAAATATTCATCATGCACAGGTTTAGATGTGTTGATGTTTTGCACCAGAGGGGAAACATGTCAGTTGGTCTTTATGAGGCGTACTGGGAGCAGTGCTGGTTTGTTAATTAAGTCCGTTATAAAGATCCAGTGCAAAATGATGCAGCAGTGTTACTGTCAAGTGTCCAAGATGCTTCCAGTGTGATGCAGATGTTCTGGTATGTGTTTATGTGACAGAGATAATCAGGTAATATAAGATAAGACTCGATTAAGTCAACAAAAATTAAACATTTACAGTATTACAGCAGCAAAAGCGTGAACGTGTAGGGAACATTGGTGAAAAAATAACAAGTACTATTACCTCCACCTAGGAGGTTATGTTTTTGCCGGTCTTTGTTTGTCTGTCAGCAACTTTAAACGAAAAGTTCTGAACAGATTTTGGTGAAATGTTCAGGAAAGGTGAATGATGGGACGAGGAACAGATGATTAGATCTCGGTGCTGATCCGGATCACCGTCTGGATCCAGGAGTTTGTTGCAGGATTCTTTAGCATTGGGAGATAGGGCAATGTGCATGAATATCTACATGTAACTCCACAACAAATGTCCAGGCTGCTTGGTAAAAATACAGGATCAGTTCCCACTAATTTCTACAACATCTCAAAATTTGATCCAGATCCCGAAAAAATTCCAGATACTATGATCCAGAAGAGGAAAACCTAGAGGGCCTGTGGAATGGTCATCACTGTAAGGTAACAGATGAAGATCCAGACATGCAGCCAACACCAACATGTAGCTGAGACTCTGCTGGATCAGGAGGATCCAACAGATCTGTTGTAGAATCAACAGCTATGGAGCTGGATCCAGAAGAAACCACCATTACCCAGAAAGAGATTCTGGTGAAGAACTATTGAACTAATGATGAGATCAATGTGAATCCAGATGCTAAGGGTTTGTTTTCTGGGTCAAAGAGTCTGATAATGTAGATAAAACAATCCTGGGATGATTATTTCTGGGTGTAAATCCCAATATGGGGAGAAATGAGCTGCTTGGTGGAGGTCTGAGCTCTATGAGGGCTTTTCTAGTTAGCATTGTATAGATTCTTCCATATGTGGAAATCCAGACACTGCACAGGTTCCTCTTGACGTGGAAGATCATTAAATTAAATTGCATTTCTATATATTGAAAAAAAACTTCCTTGAGTAGAAATGTGGGTAGAAGAAATGCTGATGTTGTGCAGGATTTTTGAAAATGTGCAAAATACTGTGTTGATGTTTTGCACCAGAGGAAACATGTCAGTTTGTCTTTATGAGGCGTACTGGGAGCAGGGCTGGTTAAGTCCGTTATGAAGATCCAGTGCAAAATGACGCAGCAGTGTTACCGTCAAGTGTCCTTTTATCCCCTAGTGAGCGTTTTTGTAGCAAACAAAGTCGACTAAAGCCAGCTCCTAAATCTGAATTTGTTGCCTCAGTTACCACAAATCCAACTTCCAAACTTTCCTTCTTCTATTTTCTCCATTCGAAGCGTTGCTGCTACGTCCTCCCCTCGTGCTCGGCCGACATAAAGTGCACCGTGGGGTGTGGTGCCGAGTTTAGTCCAGGAAGTGCCTCCAGGAGCGGCTGAAATCCAGTCGGCCCATTAACCTGCTGTGCAGCCGGGCCTCGACCGGGGGCTCGTATCAGCCCACATTACAGAGGCATCGATCCCTGGAGCAGCGCAGCCGACAGCAGCGCTCATGAATAATTGATGGGGCTTCGAATGAATGGAGACGCTGCCCCGCTTTGTATTTTTATATGAACGCTATAACAGTCCTCATTGACGTTTATGCAGTCGGAGGGAGCGAAGCCATAACTCAGGGCCTCAGTTTGTTTGCAGCCAGAAGTGGAAGCACGGAGATGTTCTCAGGAATCGATATAATCCGGACAGTTTGTATTATTTTAAGCCGCTCACGTTCTGCCGGGCTCAGCAGAGTCTCCTGCAGGGTGGCGGTGAACTGGACTCGGCTCACGTTGCCACGAACCTGCATCTTTTAGACGGATGAAGTGGACAAAGCTGCCCCGATCAATAGCTCTGCATTAACAGTGGATTAAATGATTATGATATGTTGTTCACAGCGAGTCCACAGAGAATAGCGCCGGTCCATTCGGCTCTACGCGGGATTTCAGCGTCGTTTCAGCTCAGTGCTGCTTTTACTGTTCACGGGTCCTAAACTCCACCTGCCCTCCACAAAACAGCAGATATACTGATAATGCCACCGCAGCAACATTAATAACCATGAAAAAAACAGATAACAACATGTAACACGGTTTGCTTCCAGCTGGTAGACTTCTGGCATTCAGTGGAGCCAGATATTTTCTCAAGGAGTGGTGGAAAATAAGAGCCAAGAGGAGAGCCGGACTGGGATTCAAGCTGCAGGGAGAGAAATGATTGTTTAAACTAAATGCTGATGTTCATACAGTCCAGTTTACGAAACAAGTTTAAAAAAATTAGTTTTGAGTTCCTTTATGGTGGTTTTGAGTCCCTTCATACTGGTTTTGTGTCTGTCTGGGGTGATTTTGAGTCCATTTATGGTCATTTTGTGTCTCTTTCTGGTAGTTTTAAGTCCCTTTATGCTGGTTTTGTGCCTCTTTATGGTGGTTTTGAGTCCCTTTATGGTGGTCTTGAGTCCCTTTAGGGTGGTTTTGAGTTCCTTTAAGGTGGTTTTGAGTCCCTTTATTTTGGTTTTGTGTCTGTCTGGGGTGATATTAGTCCATTTATGGTAATTTTGTGTCTCTTTCTGGTGGTTTTGTGTCTTTTATGGTGGTTTTGAGTCCTTTTTGGTGGTTTTGAGTCCCTGTATCATGGTCTTAAGTTCCTTTATGGTGGTTTTGAGTCCTTTTATGTTGGTTTTGAGTCCCTTTCTGGTGGTTTTGAGTCCTTTTATGCTGGTTTTGTGTCTCTTTATGGTGGTTTTGAATCCCTTTATAGTTGGTTTGAGTGTCTTTATACTGGTTTTGAGTCCTTTTATGGTGGTTTTGAGTTCCTTTAAGGTGGTTTTGAGTCCCTTCATACTGGTTTTGTGTCTGTCTGGGGTGATTTTGAGTCCATTTATGGTCATTTTGTGTCTCTTTTTGGTAGTTTTAAGTCCCTTTATTCTGGTTTTGTGCCTCTTTATGGTGGTTTTGAGTTCCTTTAAGGTGATTTTGAGTCCCTTTATTTTGGTTTTGTGTCTGTCTGGGGTGATATTAGTCCATTTATGGTAATTTTGTGTCTCTTTCTGGTGGTTTTGTGTCTTTTATGGTGGTTTTGAGTCCCTTTTTGGTGGTTTTGAGTCCCTGTATCATGGTCTTAAGTTCCTTTATGGTGGTTTTGAGTCCTTTTATGGTGGTTTTGAGTCCCTTTCTGGTGGTTTTGAGTCCTTTTATGCTGGTTTTGTGTCTCTTTATGGTGGTTTTGAATCCCTTTTTAGTTGGTTTGAGTGTCTTTATACTGATTTTGAGTCCTTTTATGGCGGTTTTGAGTTCCTTTAAGGTGGTTTTGAGTCCCTTCATACTGGTTTTGTGTCTGTCTGGGGTGATATTGAGTCAATTTATGGTCATTTTGTGTCTCTTTCTGGTGGTTTTAAGTCCTTTCATGGTGGTTTTGAGTCCCTTTATAGTGGGTTTGTGTCTCTTTATGGTGGTTTTGAGTCCATTTATACTGGTTTTGTGTCTCTCTGTGGTGGTTTTGAGTCTGTTTATGGTCATTTTGTGTCTCTTTATGGTGGTTTAGACTTCCTTTATGGTGGGTTTGAGTCCTTTTGCGTCTGTGGTGGTTTTGAGTCCCTTTATGGTGGTTTTGAGTCCCTTTTGACTGGTTTTGTTTTTTGTTTTGTTTTTTTGTTTTTTTTAGAGGGCAATCAAATACCAGCCTTGTTGATTATTGGATACAATACTCAATATTTTTTCATTGTACAGTCTTTTTTTAATGTCATTTGTCTTAAAAAAAAAATATGAATTTAAAGATGTGCTGCTTCGTCTGTGATGCCCACCTCTCAGGAGCTCAGTGAATTTAAGCGTGGTACCATGATAGGTTGCCACCTGTGCAATAAGTCCATTTGTAAAAATTCCTCCATATTTAATATTCCAAGGTAAAATGTTAGTGGTATTATAACAAAGTGGAAGCAATTGGGAATAACAGCAACTCAGGCAACAAGTGGTAGGTCATGTAAAATCACGAGTCAGTAGCTACTGACCTCCAGACTTGGTGTGGCCTTCAGATCAGCTCCAGAACAGTGGTAGAGCTTCATTAATGGGTTTCCATGGCCCAGCAGCTGCATCCAAGCCTTACATCACCAAGTGCAAAGCGTTGATGCAGTGGTGTAAAGGACGCCACCACTGGACTCTAGAGCAGTGGAGACCAGTTCTCTGGAGGGACCAATCACACTTCTCTGTCTGGACATCCCATGGACCAGTCTGGGTTTGGTGGTTGCCAGGACAACGGTACTTCCTGACTGCATTGTGCCAAGTGTAGAGTTTGGTGGAAGGGGGTTATGATGCCCCTTAGTTCCAGTGAAAGGAACTTTTAATGCTTCAGCAGACCAAGACATTCCCAACCAACTTTGTGGGAACAGTTTGGGGATGGCCCCTTCCTGTTCCAACATGGCTGCCACCAGTGCACAAAGCAAGGTCAGTAAAGACATGGATGATCCAGTCTGGTGTGGAGGAACTGGACTGGCCTGCACAGAGTCCTGACCTGAACCCGATAGAACACCTTTGGGATGAATTAGAGTGGAGACTGAGAGCCAGGCCTTCTGGTCCAACATCAGTGTCTGACCTCACAAATGGTCAAAGATCCCCATGAACACACTCCTCAACCTTGTGGAAAACCTTCCCAGAAGAGTTGAGGCTGTTATAGCTGCAAAGGGTGGAACAACTCCATACTAAACCCTACGGATTAAGAATGGGACGTCATTAAAGGTCATGTAAAGGCAGACGTTCCAGTACTTTTGGCAATATAGTGTATCTGCTTACAGTTAACAGAGATGAGGCCATCGTCGGGCGCTAATATGTGGAAATTAAGAAAGAAATAAATTCCGACACTGGAATCCTGCTACTTACACAAAGTTTTCTTAATTACTTTCCATCATAGGAGATCTGACGAGATGGCAGCACTCACACCACAAAGAGGAAGATGATCACATTTTGTTTCTTTTTTTATTTATTTCTTTTTACTATCTAAATGACAGATTACCCATTTTTGTGTCCCTGAAACATTTCACCATACATATGTGTGTTCGTGTGTTTAGTGTGTACAGTCGGGCGGTACGATCATGTGAATGGCAGAGATGGTAAATTGAATCAGCAGGGAGTCTCTGGCTCCACTGGTCTCAGTTGTTTCCATTGATCTGTATCAGAGACTCCATTGACCAGCAGCACAGCGCTGCTCCTCTCACATTCTGGGTCTTATTACATCTCACTTACAGAAATATTCCACTTTAAACATCCAGCTGCCTGAATTATGAGACGTTGCCTCCAAACACACTTAAAAAAAATTCTTTGGATTTGGTTTGCTGAGGATTTTTTTGAAGTTTAATTCAATTTTATCAATAAAGTGCCAGTTCACAGCATATGTCATCTCACAGCACTTGACATAGTAAAAAATTTTAAACAGAGAACCTAAAAAACTTCCCCTTGTGTCTGCAGGTTTTTGCACATTCTTATTCATATGAAATCTATGTCGTTAAAACTGCATTATGTTGTATTATTTTACAGTTGGTAAATGATTTTGCTATTCTGAGCCGTTTTTGACATTAACCTATTTTTTTGTCTCACTTGCCAGATGCTATTTTCGTGTTCTTTACTGTCTGATTACTTAGGATTCATCTGCCACCACTAGTTAGTTTTTATTTGAACATGTGGTTGCTATAGAAACACCTACTGTCACAATATTCTGCTGCTATGGAAACATCTACTGCCACAACATTCTGTCGCCATAGGAATGAACACTTGTCAGAATATATTTTTGCTATATATAGACCGACAGCCACAAAGTTTTGTTGCAATGGATTTACTGTCACAACACCATAACATGTTGCTATAGAAACACCTACTGTCACAATATTCTGCTGCTATGGAAACATCAGTTGTCACAATATTCTGTTGCTATAGAAACATCAGTTGTCACAATATTCTGTTGCTGTAGAAACATCTACTGTCACAACATTCTGTTGCTATAGAAACATCCACTGTCGCAGCATTCTGTTCCTATGGAAACATGTGATGTCACAATATTCTGTTGCTATAGGAACACCTGTCACAATATTTTTTCTATAGATACACCTACAGCCACAAAATTTTGTTGCTATAGAAACATTTACTGTCAAAACATCATGTTGCTGTAGAAACATCCACTGTCGCAGTATTCTGTTCCTATGGACACATGTGCTGTCGCAATATTCTGTCGCTATAGGAACAACTGTCACAATATTTTTTCTATAGATACACCTACAGCCACAAAGTTTTGTTGCTATAGAAACATTTACTGTCACAATATTCTGCTGATATGGAAACATCAGTTGTCACAATGTTCTGTTGTTATAGAAACATCTACTGTCACAACATTCTGTTTCTATAGAAACACCCACTGTTGCAGCATTCCGTTTCAACAGAAACATGTATTGTAGCAATATTCTGTCACTATAGAAACGCCTGTCACAATATTTTCTATCAATACAACTACAGCCACAAAATTTCATTGCTATAGAAACATTTACTGTCACATCATGTTGCTATAGAAACACCCACTGTCACAATATTCTGTTCCTATGGAAACATGTACTGTCATAATATTCTGTCGCTATAGGAGCAACTGTCACAGTATTTTTATTTTTATACACATACAGTAACAACATTTCATTGCTATAGAAACATTCACTGCCACAACATCATGTTGCTGTAGAAACACGACTGTCAGACCAGTTATAGCAGATCAGCAGGTTTTCAATCTGCGAATATTAACAGATTTAATCAGTTCTTTGTTTTTACTGCAGCTGTTTTGTGACTGTTTATTTGTTTCATACTTCTAATTAAGATACGCTAACGTTGCTAATATGTCACTATAACTTATTATTATATTATTTCTAGATGCTATTCAGCCCAAATAATGTATTTGAATGTTCACTGGATTTAAAAAAAAAAAAAAGTTTTGAAAAATAACCAGAAACAAATGCAAAGATTTATGCTTTCATATCAGTCTGTTGAACTTGAAGCTACAACCACATGCTGGTTAGCTTAGCTTAACATGATCACTGGAAATAGGGGGGGAAAGGCCAAGAAGGATACCAGCACCTCTAAAGCTGAATAATTAACACATTATATCATTATATATTAATTTTGTCTTTCATTACTTCTTTTTTTATCTTCACCTGATCATTAAATTCCACTCTTCATCCCCATGACTGCTTAAAGATCTTTATTATCAGGTAAAATTCAGTTTACAAAACTTCCAAAACAAAGTACTTTATCACCTCTTCAACTGTGACGCCGCTGCATTTCATTTTTTGAGTAGTTCTTCCACATATTAAGACGTCGGCGTGCATCATATACGCGGTGCTTTGTAGCCATTAAGATGCAGACAGGCCTGGATATTCATCTGCTGTGGACATGCGAGCCGTGGTGTCGGCTTTCCTCAGGGGAGGTTTATTTATGCCTGCAGCCACTCCGCTTCCCGCAAGTAAGGTGCATCCAGAGAGGTTTCTCCTGTCCGTCATGTTAGAGAAAGAGAAACTTAAGCTAAGGCTGGTCACTGGACTCGCTGTGGCTCAGTGCACATACATAAATGCACATGTACAGACACTGGTGCTGTATATGTGAGTGTGTGGAAGTGCATACCCTATAGATACATGTAGTTTCCTTCAGTTGCAAATAAAACTTTTTGGTGCTTTGCTTTTATAAACTTGGATGTAGCCTCCAGATCTGAAAAGTAAAGCCAACCAAGTACCTTAAACCTGCGTTCTTTCTAGCTGCCAGCAGGGGGCGACTCCTTTACTAGCAAAAGAAATGGAAGTCTATGAGAAAATGACCCTACTTCTCACTTAATTTGTTCACTCAATAAACTTTTTCTGGTCTCAATTGGTGGTTTTAAGTCTCCTCTAATGCATCCTGATGTTTATTTAGGAAGTTATACTCTCGTTTAGAGGAAAATGGATGATAAAAGAGGGTGCGTTTTAGGGCGTTGAATGTTATCAGTCCATTCACTCAGTCGTCATTCCCATAATTATGGTTCCAACTGGGTGAAAGCAGGTGTTCAGTTCATCATGGCGTTTAAATTGAAGCTAATCTGGACCGAAACATTAAGCAGAAACCCTAAAAAAGAAGTCATTAACTAAATGTGAGCATATTTTTCTTTATTAAAAAAGAAAATCAGGCAATGATTTCAATTGAATCCCTACAAAAACTCTGCACATTCCCATTCTCCACAGGATGAATTGTAAAGTCTTGACTGTCCATTGTCTGTTTATTTTATCTAATGCTCCAATTTATGACCAAATGCCTGCAAAACTAATCATAAAACAATCCCATCATCCCCTACTGTGTTTATTGGTTAATGTCAGCATGCTAACCTAGCATTAGGATGAATTTTTTGCACTATTTAAGAACAGTTTAGTGTTTATGAAATACTTCTTTACCCCCACTAAGGTAGGCAACAACACTTTCTATATATAAAAGATGGATGTAGCCGCTGTGATTTCACCTCTCGGTTTGTGGAAGGCTGTTTTGAAAATGGCATTTTGGCCATCGCCATCTTGATTCTTCAAAAGCATCTACATGCTCCAGGTTTTTAAAAAATATATATATATATTTAGTACTAAAAGCAGTGGTGTAGGAAAGTACTGAGTTCCTTAAGTTAAAGTAACAATAGGGTAATTCCGTGTCAACTCAGCAAAGGTGGTTCCTTGACCATCTTAGAATCTGTTTAAACTATCTAGGAATGATCTTTGGCATCTGAAACTAACATCTGCCCATTTTTTTTAGCTGAAATTCCAACATTTTCTTCATTTTTCACCCAATGGAAATGCTCAATAAATCTCTTGCGAGTTGGAGATTGAACCAGATGCCACTTTCAGACGTCCACATCTCTGGAAGTATACGTCCTGGAGTCTTGTCATCTTGGTTGTACTCCAACAACGAATGGACGTATATATAAGGTCAGGAGCAGAATGATTTTAGCATGAAGACAACATGGACAGATGTTGAAACTTACCACACCAGTAGATGATACTTCCATCTCTTACTATCCCAAATTTCATCAGTCTACCCATGATTCAAGACGTCTATCTGGCCGTTTGGAAATCAATTACTTTGATTGGCCATAACTCCCATTTTTACTAACAAATGAGAGCTTTCTAAGCATCAGTGATGTCATACAGATGTTATTCTCACTATAACATTGATCAAATAGATCCTATGTATCATGAGCTTTGGGTCATAACCAAAAGAACAAGATCCTGGATACAAGCGATTGAAATGAGTTTCCTCTGTAGGGTAGCTGGGTGCATCCCTAGAGATAAGGTGAGGAGCTCAGTCACCAGGGAGGAGCTCGGAGTAGAGCCGCTACCTCTCCACATCGAGAGGAGTCAGTTGAGGTGGCTCAGACTTCTGTTCTGATGCCTTCAGGACGCCTCCCTGGGGAGGTGTTCCGGGCATGTCCCACCAGGAGAAGGCCTCGGGGGAGACCCAGTCTCCTTGCTGGCCTTGGGGTCCCACTGGAAGAGCTTAAGGAAGTATCTGGGGCGAGGGAAGTCTGGGCCTCTCTGCTTACACTGCTGCCTCCGTGACCTGGCCCTGGATAAGCAGAAGACAATGTATGGATGGATGTATGGATGGATGGATGGATGTATTGGAGATATGTTTTTCCTACTTTTTGAGAATCCACTTTATTTGTGATTTTTTAACAAATCCTGAATCTGAGAGGTCTTAAGCACAAAACTGAGTCTTGGTTTCCAGAATCTGCTGCGTTCACTCCATCCACCAGAACCTCCTAAACATCTCCTGAACATGTGAAGACTCCAGGACGTATACTTGAAGAGATATGGACGTCTGAAAGTGGCATCTGGTTCAATTTCCAACTGGCGAGGGATTTACTGAGAATTTCCATTGGGGTGAAAAACGATGAAAATGTTGGAATTTCAGCTACAAAATGGGCAGATGTCAGTTTCAGACGCCAAAGATCATTCCTAGAAAGTTTCAACAGATTCTGAGATGGTCAAGGAACCACCTTTGCTGAGTTGACACAGAATGACCCTAATGCTACGCTGTAAAAACTTCTATTACAAGTCAACATCATACACTGAACATGTTAATTAAAAGCATATAAGTCCTCAGTGGAGATGGAAGTCCCCGGTGGCTGCTGTGCACGATATGAAATCATCATATATACATATTACCACTGATGTATTTGTGTGTACGCAGCATTTTCAGGGTTTTTATGGCTCCAAATGGGCCTCTGGGGAGTGATTTCATGCATGATTAATCCAAACCAAAGTCAATGAGTCTGTCATTTGTCATTTTCCTGTTATTTCTGGCCACTTTGATAAACAAAGGTGTCTCCTGAGCTTGAGGAAATTAAACCTGAACTCATGAAACTGAGTAGAAAGTGTAATTGCTATTTTAACTCTCAGTTTTTATCAGTTTGGTGGCAAAAAACTCCTCTATGCAGGAAAATTATCCCTCCCTCCCGACCCAACCGGTCGAGGCAGATGGTCGCCCTCCCTGAGCCTGGTTCTGTCGGAGGTTTTTTGTCCCCCTTCCCTATCATATGGGGTTTTTGGTTCCTTCCCACCGTCACTGATTGCTTGCTCTTAGGGAATCCAAAAGCAACTTTGGATCGTTGGGTTTCCTGTTTCCTGTTTCCTGTTTCCTGTTCTTCCTTACAATGTTAAGCGCTATGTGATGACATATGTTGTAAATATGCGCTATATAAATAAAACTGAATTGAATTGAATTGAATTGAAAATCCCTAATTTTAATCTTGCAAGTGGATGCGTGGAGCTGATTTATTCGCAATATAGCTGCAGCTACTGAATATTTCAGAATGGATCGATCTGCTGTTTCTTTTCTTACGCTATAGAATACTCAGAAGCTTGGACCATCGAATGTTTGATTCATTTTTACATGAAAAGTGCTTCTTTCTGTTGATCAACCAATTGCTTCAGCTGTTGGGTTATTTAATTCAGTGGTTCTCAACTGGTGGGTTGGGACCCAAAAGTGGGTCGTGAAGCCATTTTTAGAGGGTCGCAGAAGCAAAAAAAGTAGTGGTATAAAGTCTTGTATTTTAAAGAACCTGTTTCTTATGACACAGTTTGCTTTCAATAGCAGGATATTTAGTGGTGGTGACACCAGTAGTTGCCCACTATTAACCTCTAGATTTGGTTCTGCCAGATTATTGGAGAAAATTATGCTAAAACGAGCCAAAAATGAACCATAATGTGCTCAGAATCTGTCGAAATGGAACAAAATATGCCCAAAACTTGGCAAAAGTGTCCAAATATACCAAACTAAGCAAATAATTTATTTAGACTTTGCTTTTGTAAAAATTACAGCATCATCTGCGTAGAGTTGTGTTTCAATATTTTGACATACATTTGGCAAATCGTTAATGTATAAACAGAATAAAATAGGTCCAAGTAATGGAACATCGAGGAACTCCAACCTGACTGTCAATATAAGGGGATTTGAAACCGCTGACAGATACACAATTTGTTTGATTTGACAAGCATGATTTAATCCAAAGAATAGCTTGCTCTGAAAAATGGAATTTTAGTAGCCTTGACAATAAAATTTGGAGATCAACCGCATCAAATGCCCTTTTCAAATCAAGAAAAACCGCAGCAACAAGGGGACAAGAGTCCAAATAATATTTAACTTTTTCTAGTAAAAGATTTATTGCAGTTTCTGTTGAGTAACTTGAACAAAAACCAAACTGCGTAGAATGAAGAGGAGTTCTGCCTGTAGTCAGATGATTTACCAGTTGTTTAGCAATAAGCCAATTTTTCCCCAAGCTGTGTCAAAATGTGTTGAGACTGCATCCAAACAAACCTTAAATTGTTAACAGGAACAGAAAACTTCAAAAAGTTGGGTCGCTACCGTTATTAATGGAGACATAGTGGGACCTGATGCTGGACCAGTTGAGAACCACTGATTTAATTTATGACAAAGCATCGTCTTTTCAATAAATCTTATGTTGTAATCTGCAGAACATGCAACAAACACACAGACAAATGCACAGCTTTGATCACACATCACACTGACAGACTGGGAGCAGCAGCGTCGTTCGACTTGTGTTATTGGGCAGGATGTGAGTCAACAGAGTTTTACACTCCATCAGCTCCTCGCCCTGACATCTGAATCAATATTAAGAGGATGAGGAGGATGGGACTCCAACAAGATAACGTGATTACTTCTGATTACTGCCACATGTCACTAAATCAGAGGCGCACAAGAGCCGAAATCTAGTTACACCTCGTTAGCACCACATCCTCGGATTAAATACACAGCCTCGCCTTAAGACGCTCACACTCTATTCTACTTACTGATATTTGAGATGGAAGCTTTCCAGTGTTTGTTTAGCATTTACTTCACAGACACTGAAATCTGTGGGAACAAAAAACGAATTTGAATTCTTGTTTTTATGTGGCGGCCTTCATGCTTTTGAGATGATGCTTTGGGTTTTTACTGAAGAACAACAGGAAAGCAGAGCCTGGGATGGGATCGAAATCTGACTGCTGAGGTTGTAAATGGTGACTGAGCTCAACCAGGTGAGTTAGTGAGGAACCTCTCAGACGATTCAGCCTCAGTGCAAATTCAGAACACGCCATAGGAAGCTTTAAGCAAGCAGTGAGAATAAATAATAAAGCAACGTGCAGGGCTTCAAAGGCTGCAAAAGGTCCACGGAGCAGAAAATCAGAACAAGTTTTCTGTGTGTCACTTCATGTACCTTTTAATATTGTCTTGACTGAGAAGATATAGAACATTTATTTATATCCTCTCCTTATTTTGGAGCAAAAATGCTTAAAATGTCTTTAAACCGGCCGTAGCTTCTGAGAAAGCAACCCAGAGCTTCCTGTGAAGGTGTCAGAAAACCAGGAGGTGCAACTTTGTCCTGCAAAACTTACATTCTATGCAAGAAAAACTGCATTCTCAACGCGTTTTATTCTGAAAAGTAAGGCTGTTATGGCACAGGAAAGGCTTCCAAATTGCAGGAGTCACCCAGTCCAGATAAGCGGGTAGCAATGGTGGGTGGAAGTGGAAGAGTTTTCACCCAGTGGGATCATTTTTCTCAGGTTTGAGCTTCATTTTCACTCGACACATTTGATTTTTTTAATGTTCAGGCACCAAAACTACATGATTGGGTGCAAGAAAAGCTTCAAATACAAAAACTAGGTGATTTGGTTGAAGAAAACACCACGTTTTTGGTTAATATATGATCCTTTCACAGCATGTTTGAAGCCTCATCTCTATTTTCGGGGTTGCTATGGTCCCACCTCATCCAATAAATGACTGGCTGGATGAAAAGGAGCAGCAATAAAGCGATAATTGTGACACAAACAAATGTAATCCAGCAGAAAATCTCTCAAAAAGTACTTCAGACTGCAGTTTATTATCTAGTAATGTCATTTTTGGGAGATACGGCTGTAAAAACCCAAAGAGAGCAGCAGGTATTTGAAATAAGACAGATGCTTTATTGTCATTGTGCAAAATACAGCAAAACTTGTGTGGCAGCTCACAGTGATCAGCAGTGCAATAAGAAATACTCTTAAAAATAAAATGAATTTAAAAAGAATTAGGTTATCTACACTATATTGCCAAAAGTATTGGGACGTCTGCCTTTACATGGACTTTAATGACATCCCATTCTTAATCTGTAGGGTTTAATATGGAGTTGTTCCACCCTTTGCAGCTATAACAGCCTCAACTCTTCTGGGAAGGTTTTCCACAAGGTTTAGGAGTGTGTTCATGGGAATCTTTGACCATCTTCCAGAAGAGCATTTGTGAGGTCAGACCCTGATGTTGGACCAGAAGGCCTGGCTCTCAGTCTCCACTCTAATCCATCCCAAAGGTGTTCTATCAGGTTGAAGTCAGGACTCTGTGCAGCCCAGTCCAGTTCCTCCCCACCAGACTGGATCATCCATGTCTTTACTGAGCTTGCTTTGTGCTCTGGTGGCATCCCCAAACTGTTCCCACAAAGTTGGGAGCATCAAATAGTCCAGAATGTCTTGGTCTGCTGAAGCATTAAGAGTTCCTTTCACTGGAGCTAAGGGGCCAAGCCCAACCCCTGAAGAACAACCCCACACCATAACCCCCCTCCACCAGACTTTACACTTGGAACAATGCAGTCAGGAAGTACCGTTGTCCTGGCAACCTCCAAACTCAGACTTGTCCATGGGATGTCCGGACAGAGAAGTGTGATTGGTCCCTCCAGAGAACTCGTCTCCACTGCTCTAGAGTCCAGTGGCGGCGTCCTTTACACCACTGCATCAACGCTTTGTATTGTACTTGATGATGTAAGGCTTGGATGCAGCTGCTGGGCCATGGAAACCCATTAATGAAGCTCTACCACTGTTCTGGAGCTGATCTGAAGGCCTCACCAAGTCTGGAGGTATTGAGGAAATTTAACAAATGGACTTATTGCACAGGTTTCAACCTATCACGGTACCACGCTTAAATTCACTGAGCTCCTGAGAGCGACCCGTCTTTCACAAATGTTTGTAGAAGCAGTCTCCTATGTGTACATCTGTCCACATGGCACAGTGCAACTAGTCGCTAGTAGTGACGCATGTAGACCGGTTCAAAACATTGCAAACAGTTAAAATGATAAGTGTAGGTGTAACGGAGTTAAAAATTTATTTTATTAATTATTATTACTAATTCATGTTTGTTGATTTTATGTTAAGCATCTGTGAATTTTATCTCAATGAGTTCTTTGTATTTCACATTATTTGACTGATTTTGCCCGTTGGAATCGTCCCTTTGCGCTCTGCCATGTTTGCACCTCCTGGGCTTCCGTAGCTCCTCCCGTATACCCTCACGGTGTTGTTTTTGCATCGCTGAGGGTAAGTTGTGGGAGAAGATGCCGCTGTAATATTGTGTTATTTTCCTAGGAGGTTTAGCCATTTACGTTTAAGTCTCTGGTGCATGTCGTTTACTGATGTATGTTGTCATATTTTCAAGCTGTTTTAAGTAGTTTTGACTGCTATTAGAAGTTTTAGAGACGGTTTTTGCCCTTACTTTTTGCCTGTAGCAGTCCACCCTGACGTATACTTTCGCAGTGCAGCTTAAACGCTGCTCTCGTTTGCATTTTTAGGAGCAGAGTGCACAAAATAAGGTACCAGAAGGCGATTAATTTGTCTATTAATCTCTTCTGCAGACAATAAATGCTGGAGAACATTGAAGCGAGTCGTCTTCCTTGAGGCCCTATCCACACACTTCCGTTGCATAAGTGAGAAATAAGTAAAAACGTATGGTTGATGTCTCCCTAGAATAATAAAAACATGTTTTTCAGTACTGATAACTATCCGCGGTCATTTGTAGTCTCAAACTTTTGCCATCAAAATGCTGCAAGATCAGACTTAATGCTGTATTCTTGACTTTGGGAAGCGCGTGTTTAGGCTGTTCTTGTTCAAAATACGTCACAAATAAAAGAAAACTGATGCCATTTTTGCAAAGACAAGAACTTTCTGAATCACCGACAATGTGCGGACAGACAACAACATTCTCTCTCAGGCTTCCTTGAATTCAAACGCTTTACTGTAAAACCTCACGGATCATCGCATGTGTAGATCTATAGAAGATGAAGTCACCAGAAAACCTTGAGTCCAGCTGTCTCATGACTCGGCAGCGCACGAGTCTTAGCCGTGTTGTAACGTAATCTGACACGGGTATGTTCAGTAAAAACCTCTGCAGTCATGTTTCCGTCTGATACGTCGATCTGTGTGAACCCTCAATGACGACCAGGTCAGTCAGGTCGCAGCGCTCCTCGGTGGTCTGATGGGACGCTGTATTGATCCCAGGAAGGAAGTTGTTCCTCCTCTCAGGGGTTCAGAGATCAGAGGTCGAGGTCAGCTTCATTAGGTTGATTCTTGTGATGTTCCAACATAGAAAAGCACAGATTTTTTAAATTGCATGTCTGTATTTTTGGAGTAGTGGTGATGGGGACATTATTGGGATTGTAAACTGCTGCTTCTGCCTTGTTGTTGACTTTCATCCAGGGCCATTTCCATTTAACTACCTGTCCTACTAATCAGATTCCACTCTCTACTCTGCATAACTCTCCAGCCTTCACCAAACCTTCAACGATTGTATTTGAAGGTCCCCGGAAATGACTACGAGGCTATTCCTCATCATTGTGTGAGTTTAGTGGTATAACTCTTCAATGCAATGCATTGGGGCGGCTGTGGCTCAGGTGGTAGAGCAGGTTGTCCACTGATTGCAAGGTTGGCGGTTCGATCCCCGGCCCCTCCGCATGCCGAAGTGTCCTTGAGCAAGACACTGAACCCCAAGTTGCTCCCAATGGTAGATTAGCGCCTTGCATGGCAGCTCTGTCACCATTGGAGTGTGAATGGGTGAATGCAAAACACATTGTAAAGCCTTTGGAACCACTAAGGTAGAGAAAAGCGCTATATAAGTGCAGACCATTTACCATTTACCATTTTATTTCAACCAAATTTAGACTCAATGTGCACAAAGAGCCACTGAGCAAGCCTGCAAAACTTCATGGAACACTCTCCATATTTTGCCCACGTTCTATTTGGGATGAGAATAAAACGATCTACACTACGAGGAGCATCTTCGCTACTGATTGAGTGAAATTTATGATTCACTGGCTCAAGAAGGCCCCCGAGTCTGGGTATCATGTATTCAATTGTTCAGAAATCATCGCAGTATAGATTAGATCCACAGAGGAGTCACTTCATTCATTTTCCAATCGAAAAGGTCTGGATGTGAGCGATAAAGCCTAAAAGGTGCTCCTTATCTACTAACAGATACTCATGAGAGACCAGGTGGCATCATCAATCAATAATTGGTTAATTGATGGCACTAGTTTAGCACATTGGTCATTTGTCCTGTGCTGATGTTGCTGTCCTGAATGATCCCAGTTTGTGAGCTATGGTCAGAGGTCATTAGGCCTCACAGGAGTCTTTGTCATGGTGCCCGTTGCTAGCTAAACGCCAAAGATGCTCTCTGCTTGCTAACACAGAAGTGGTCACAGTCTGAGCTACTCCACAGCTAATCTAAATGATATCAGATCAACTTGGCAGATTCTAAATATTAAATGACTCTAACTGGACCAGGGGCAAAGGAACACTTGATTGGGGCATCCATTTGAGTTTTACAAATACTTATTAGTCACTTATTGGTCACTTATTGACATAACTGCTTAAACAGGGCACCGTTATTCCTTTATTCTCCATTTATAGAAAGTATTTCATTTCATTTCATTTCATTTCATTTATTTCGAACATGTATGACATTAAAAAAAAACAACAAAAAAACAATTAATACAACAAATAGTCCAATATAGTTCTGATACAAGGAGAACAAAGAAAAAACAAACGACAACAAAACAAAACAAAACAAAAAACTTCAACATGTTCGAAAGGGAGTGGGAAGAAGCTGAAACTTATTTAATCCCACCCCTAAATTCTTTCACCCTTTTTAAGTCATTCAATGAATATTCAAGAAAATTAAATTAAATTAAATTCCCCGCCAACAACTTTACTAAGCAAAAACAACTAACTTCAACAATATAAATCAATCATTTGCAATCAACAGAGGGAGCACTGCACCTTCAATGAGTAGGTTTATAAAAACATGAGTAAAAATGAATTAAAACAAAGAAAGTATGAAAATCCAAAACTTACAACTCCATTAATAACACATTTATTCATCTTTAGTTACAACTTTAGAATAGTGTCTTAATAGAGATTCATACTTCATTATTTAAGTATCTTTACAGGCTCCTTCAGTGGATGGCATTTTGAATTTATGCTTCACATACACCGATCAGCCACAATATCATGACCACTGACAAGTGAAGTGAATAACATTGATCTTATTGGTACTATGTGGTGTTCTGATGGAAAACCTTGATGAGACTTAGACACCCAAATAAACATTGTCCCACAACAAACACACTCCCTCATGCAAATGGAAATCCCAAATATCACTGGATGAAAATGCCCCCCACCACATGGAAACAACATCAACCAATCAGGAACATGTGGAGGAACATGACAATGGTCCAACATGTTGATGTGACCTCCAAACTTCCTACAGCCCATTCTGATCAAGCATCAACAGGATGCAGTGGAACAAGTTTGATGGACAGAGGCCCCACTGGACAAGCCAGAGTACCGAAAGGATCCAGTGCCAACGTCCTGGTTCCAGACCCCATAGGACACCCTGAGAGCTCCTCTTGTCCCAATGGTTCAGAGCATTTTGGAGCACATAAGGGGACCAACACAATAAGGGGTGGTCATAATGTTATACCTAATCGGTGTATGTAGTCATGCAGTTTCCTTATTCTATGGTGGTGCAGAAAATGAAAGGATAATTCTAAATCTTGAAAAAGGTTCACAGTATTGTTCCTGAAACTGTCTAGAGAGTGAGATAAGCTGAGCCCAGAGACTTACAATGGGATAAAGACCATCCTGTCTTTACGATGCTTTTGAAAAACATGGTTCAGCGATCTAATAGACATCTATTTCTCTATTAGATGGTTGATTCTTGCAGATCAAGCCACACTAACAAAGACCGTTTATGGCACATGCTGCTGCTAATATTAGTTACAACCAAAATCCTGTAGACTTGTCAGTTCACTTCACTCCTCTCACTTTACACACGGTCATTTGATTCACTGTTAACGGGAAAACTATTGATTAGTGGAGCTTTACGAGCGCTAACCCAGCCAGACTTTTACACAGAACTTTACCCTGTTGAGCGGCTAAATTTAGGCCCCCACAGGACGACTGGTCAAACCCCAGCGAGCGTCCAGACCGAGTTTCGTTTCATGGCTCTGCATGTTCGTGTCACCGCAGCTCACGCTTCCGCTGTAAGACAAGCTGCATGCACAGACGCAGGGTTACTGGAAATTCTCCTCTCTGCTATTGATTTTCTGTGGGGTTTGCAAATGTTTACATGACTAGCAAGAGACATGCAATCTTTTTTTTTTTTCCAGATGGTCCCCTCCTCCGTGCATTAGTGCTTAGGAGACAGGCAGGATGTGAGTCGGACGATAAGCTGCAGGGAGATATGAGGGCTGTCAGAGAATGTCATGTGGTCACCGTCTAACATATATAGAAGACAACCTGCTGTCTTTTCAATGTGTTGTCTGGCATAAATGAGTATAGTAGGATATGATGTCATGTTTCAAGTAATTAAAGCCACATTAATCAATATTCAGGCCGCGGTTTTCAACACAACGCAGCAAACCACAGAGCTACTCTGCTGGTTTGGATCTTCTAATGGCTGAAGTATAATTATGAGAGACCAGGTCAGACCAGACCAGAGGACTTCCACATGTGAACAGGGTCAGTGTGGGTGTGGTGGATGGTTTTGAGGAAGTATTCTTTTCATAATTAATGCAGAACGCCTGATAATGCACAATGTCTCTGTTAAAGTTCTGGTTGTCTCTCCAATTTTAATCTAAAGGTACAAATAGGGATGCCCCAAGGTGATCATAAAGCTCGAGGTAAGAGATAATTAATGTTGTAAATATTAATTAGCTCTCTGGATTTTGGTCTGTGTTGCTCGTTCCACAAATAATTCTCATGAACAAATAACCAAACTAGAAAAGCACTCAGAGAGCGCATACCCCTGGGGCTTCAGTCCACCCCCAACACAATCTCCCAATTCACATATTTTCTATAGAACGTTACAGATACAAATGTAATTACAGACAGTTCAAATGTCCTACCGACAATGCAGCCTCACCCCATCCGACCTAATGAACAGGCGCGGCCTCTAGCGCGGCAGCTCCTAACAGCCTCCCAGCTTCTTAGACAACCGGAGATAAGAATGCCGGCCCAACCGTGCGTATGTCGCTCAGGAAGGAAAGAGAACTCCGTCATTGTCGCTGTCTGTCACGTGGAGACCCAAAATGTCATGTGGTCAGAGGGAGTTACCCCGAAAACAAGAGAGTGAACTGCATTTAATTGTCCACCCGGTTACACTTACATTAAAAAAAAATCCTGGATCCAGAGGGTGATCCAGATCAGTCCCAAAATTCCATCATTTCTTCTTTGTCCCATTTCACACATTTCCTGAAAATTTCATCCAAATCCGTCCATGAGTTTTAGAGTTATTTTGCACACAAACAAACAAACAAACCAACGTCGGCCATCACATAACCTCCTTGGTGGAGGTAAAAATGTTGACTGATGATGGGTTAATTGGGTTAGAAGTAGGTTCATTTCCCCATAGACTTCTAAACAGTTTGACTTTTTATGCAACCAGAGGAGTCGCCCCCTGATGGCTGCGAGGCAGAATGCAGGGTTAAGGCACTTAAAGCATGTTTGGCTCCAGTTAATATACCTGAGATAAACATGTTCTGTCCCTGTGTCCAACTCTGACCCCATTGTGGTGGACTCAAATTTGGGACACTAATCAAGAGAAACATCCATTTAGTCCAAGTATCAGACAGTATACGTTCACTTTGGGTGGTGCACTTCATGTGGCATCAATATTTCGCATGGAGCCTTTATATTTTTGTTCAGTGTAGAATTTCACAAAACAGGGAAAATCTGTAAAATATCAGCAAATTATTCCAAAAGTATGACTAAAAACTGTTTACAAATGTTCTTTTTTGTCACAATGTGTTCCCAGAACTGGTCCTAAATGGGAAAAATTGCGTTCTTGTCCCCGTTTAGTTGCATAAACACTTGACTTATCATGAGCCGATCTGATGAAATTAATCTGAAGCAACTTTATCCAACTTGGAAGCAGACACATTCAGACGTTAATGTTATCATAGCACACTGACCGCTGCCAATTTATGATTCTCTAATGCATTCTTAATCTTTATGTAAACCTTATTTAAATTGTTTTATGTCTGTAAGCTGTTAGTTTGTGCCGCTGCCTGTTTTGGCAACTTGCAAAGATGATTCCTAAACTGAACAATTTATATCAGATCTCTCTAGCTGAATTTATTGTTTTATATAAAGCAGACAGGTGAGGATCTACTATGTACTGTGCTCTAGTGTAGTCTGAGTATATGTGTAAACCTGCATGTCGTCTGTCTTTCGTGGTCCTGAGGATGGACCGAGGCCGGTACCTGGAGCGATGTCGTGCCGAGTGAAACGCTCTGCAGCCATCAGCATGTTTATGATCAGAGGCCGCAAGCTGTTAATCACCACTAAAACCATTAACTGCTGCATTGTAGCAGCGGGCGGTTACATCCCATCTGTTATCTGGAGGGCTGCTGAAGCTTTAAAGCTGCAGAGGAGCGCAGATGATGATTACCGTCCCCAGGTGGCACGTTTCAACATTTAAATATACTACTCAGCCATAGAAAGAAAGGGAATGGTTAGGTTTAATGTTTTGATTAGTAATGTGATTTGTCCTTATAGATGCAATCTGGTCAAAAAGTAAAGCTTTTGAGGCAAACAGGGCCGTAGTCTGGAATCAGGAAAAACAACCTTTGACCTTGAAAAGCTACTCAACAATCACTGCACCTACTTTATAATTGCAATTTCCTAGAAAACCTTTGCGTGCAGCCTGTTGGAGCTGCTGTGTTTGGCTGCAGCAGACAGCAGATGGCAGCATCCAGACACGACTCAGGCAGTGAAAACCAGCCAGCAAGCAAGTTTTACACACCGGCAGAGTTAAATATGTGATTGGATTTAACCTCCTGGAAAACAAGATTAGTTTGCGCATGATTTAAATCTCATCTGCAGAGACACGGAAAAGATGAGATGCATAAAAAAAGGTTAATTCCCGTGTTACCTACAGTGTCAAATCCACATTAAACAAAACATCTCATGATATAATTCATGTGTGATCTGAAATAATCACATGATGGAAGGAAAATAAGAGTTACATTTGCTTATTTTTATTATTTAAATCCTCATTTCATGCTAGGATGAGTGTTTAAGTGGCGCAGAATGAGCTACTTTAATCCAATATTAGACACTAAATGTGGCTTCGGCTCATCAGTTTGCTCTTAAATGAAGGATTAAGCCCTAAATGCTTGCATACAACAAAGAAACCTGCCCGCAAATCTCACAATTTAAAGGAAATTTGCTGCAAAAAACATAGAAATTCATGAAAATTAGAATAACAAGGTGTTACTGAGAAGACCGAAACAACAAGCAACCGAGAGCAACAGATTTTAATAAGGAAGACATGTTTGTAAAGCATTAAAACAATCATTATTTAGCTTTACGTAGCTGCTTCAAGTCTTTATGTCTGTTCTATTTGTGCAAAACTGCTTTAAACATGTATTTCAGCCAGTGAGAGTCTAGGAGGAGGCATCAGATGCTGTGTGGGCAACATGCCTCCGAAAACCGCCTCCAGCTAAACTTCATGCAAGCACGTACAGCCTCGAAATACGAGAAACATATGTGCATTTCAAATATTCATGGGAGCTGTTTGCCAGTTTGCATCTAACTCCTGGGAACAAAAGGTAAAGTATATGTATTTAAAGGATTCCTGACTCTGCTTGACTGTGTGGGAAGCACTCTGCCAGCTCTCCACCCGCACCGACACCGAACAAGCCTCACACCTACTCACAGCCGAGCAGTTTCAGGCGGTTTCATCATATATTCTGCCCTTGAACACAGGGAAAAGTTGGATTTACTCAACCTGGAGAAATTAGCTGCCGAACCTATACGTAAAGTGTCGCTCACAATCAATGGGGGGCTTCAGTGGTGATCAGGACCTGGAGGCAGAATGGCTTGCATCACTCATTCATTCACTCCATTCACGCTTATTCATTCTAACGTGCGTACGCTCGGGGAGTCGGCCGTTCCCAGGGTGCACTGGGGGCAAGGCAGGCAGGAAAAACACTCTGACCATTTCCCCACAGGGCCGATAACACATTACACACAGTCTGATCCCGCCTACGCTCAAGTGTGAAAACACAAGGACAAAATATTCAAAACCGAGGATCAGAGTGAGCTCAGTACTCTTACAATATGTTGCAGTTGCTCATATTTTATAAAGAACCAGGCAAGTACCAGCAAAAAAAAGTTCGATTCTGGGTCCAATGCATGGATTTTACATAATAAACATCCTTGGTTAAACAAGTTATGAATGCAGCAGCACAGCACTACAGGCCAAGTGCTATGTCTTGCTTCCTTACGTCAACTATTATTGATGTAGAGGTTTTACGAGAGCCGATCAAAAAGTTCCAATACTGTTTGTGGTACATTGAGCATATTGGGTTTATGTGCATGCACCAACTCAGGTGAAAGGACGGCATCGCACTATGGCCAGCGGGGCATGTTTATGTGACCACTTGTAGGTGCAAATATCATATTCTGCATCGGTTGGCAGCTGAACTGATTCATCCTTTATGTGGAAGATCATCACTGGTGACGAGACGTGGGTCTGTGGCTACCACCAAGAGAAGAAACAATAGTTATCACAGTGGAGGAGCTGTAGTTTCCAACACTAGTCAATGCGAGTCGTGTCAGTTCTCTTCAACATTCACAAGGTTTTTCACCAGGACTACATCCCCCAGAGTTCTTCTGTAATGTCCTGAAATGTCCGTAGCAAACATCTCAGTGCAAACAGCCTGAACTGTGGTGCGACAGCAGATGGGTGTTTCAATACACTGTGCAACTGCTCAAGGGGAGCGATTGTGTAGAGGAAAAATAACTTTTGGCAGGAATGCTTTTACAGGTCTGTTGTCTCAAAATCAATCTGCTAACTACCTGACTTTATGTTGAATTAACAATGTTACACCATATTAACTTGCTGTAGCATCATTAGCTAACTGCTTGACTTTGTGTTAAACTAATAATGTCACAATATATTAGCTTGCTGTAGCAATAGCTACCTAGCTAACTAGCTGTCTAAACAATAAGCTAATAGTGTTATGATATGTTAGCTTCATGTGGCATTAACTGCCTAGCTAACTCTTGTGACCTTAAGTTAACCTCTGTGCAAACAACCTGAACTGTGGTATGTTAGCAGGTGTGTGCACCAATACACCATGCAACTGCTCACGGCGAAGTGATTGTGATCTGGTTTTTTGGCAACAACAACACAAAAGTCACTTTTGGCGGGGGCCCTTTTACAGGTCTGTGCCCAGGGGCCTGTTGTCTCAAAATCAATCTGCTAACTAGCTGACTTTATGTTAAACTAGTAATGTTACGCTATTAGCTTGCTGTAGCATTAGCTAACTGGCTGTCTTAACAATAAGCTAAGAATGCTATGCCACATTAGCTTCTTGTGGCACTAACTACCTAGCTAACCCCTGTTTCCGTCAGTTATCCTTAGTGTCAACAGCCTGAACTGTGGTGCGATAGCAGATGGGTGCACCAATACACTGTGCAATTGCTCAAGGCAAAGTGATTATGCACAGTTTTTTGGCAACAACAACACAAAAATCGCTTTTGGTGGGGGCCCTTTCACAGGTCTGTGCCCAGGGGTCTGTTGTCTCATAATTAACCTGCTAACTAGCTGACTTTATGTTAGAATAACAATGTTATGCCATATTAGCTTGCTGTAGCATTAGCTAACTGGTTGACCTTGTGTTAAACTAATAACTTCACATTATATTAGCTTGTTGTAGCACTAGCTACCTAGCTAACTACCTGTCTTAATATTAAGTTAATAGTGTTATGCTTTGTTAGCTTAATGTGGCACTAACTACCTAGCTAACCCTTGTGACTTTAAGTTAACCTCATTGCAGTTGGCTTTAACTGTGTCTCATAATTGATCTGCTAACTAGCTGATTTTATGTTAAACTAATAACGTTGTATTATATTAGCTTGCTGTAGCACTAGCTAACTAGTTGTGTTACAATAAGCTAAGAATGTTATGCTATATTAGCTTAATGTGGCCTTAACTCCCTAGCTAACCCTTGTGACCTTAAGTTAACCTCAATGGAAACAGCCTGAACTATGGTGCAGTGGGTACACCAATACACTGTGAAGGTGCTCACAGCAATTATGCACAGGGTTTTTTGGCCACAACAACACAAATGTCTGACTTTCCACCCGCCATTATTGCCAGATTTGGCTCGCTAAGACTTTTTCCTCTTCCACAAAACGAAGTTCAAGTTGAAGGGTTGCTGTTTGGACACAGTTTAAGAGAAGTTTTCGCTGTCATCGCAGATGGTGCTTGACACGTTTTCCAGTGTTGCAGAAACACTGGGAGCAGAGCGTCGCTGCACAAGGAGGCGACTTTGACGGAGATGGCAGCCAAATTTGAATCCGGTGATGTTTGGAATTTTTTTTTAGGCATGGTCTTGAATTTTTTAATTTCACTTCTTATGCGGGAGGATTAGGTGCTTTTTGAGGTCGCTGGGGTTTCCCCTCTTCAGTTCAAGTTCCAGTTACAAACAGCACTAAGCAGCTGCGACTGCCGTTGTCTTGTGGGTTGTACTGAAGCGTGTCTCATGTGGTGCCTTTTTGGTTACGATTTCACTCTTTCTACCAGGAACACGGTGTTCAGAATACTACATGTATTCAATGGTGAACAAGTACGGAAGTGATTTGCATTGCGACTGCTGTTTTATTCTGTTTTTAGTAAATATAAAGGGAGAATAGGTAGATTTTTTATGTTTTCAAGAGGTTGATGTTTGTATTTATGTTATTTAGTCGTCTAGACCAGTGGTTCTCAACTGGTCCAGCCTCAGGACCCACTATGTCTCTGTTAATAGCAGTCGCGACCCAAATTGTTGAAGTTGGCTGTTCCTGTTAACCAATTAAGGTTTATTGGGTGTAGTCTCAACGCATTTTGATACAATTTAGGAAAATTTTGGCTTGTTTTTTTTGCTCATTTTTGCTATATTTGGACACTTTGCCAAGTTGTGGGCATATTTTGGCCCATTTTGACCGATTCTGAGCACATTTTGGTTCATTTTTGGTTCGTTTTAGCTTAAATTTCTCCATTAAGCTGGCAGAGACAGATCTAGAGGTTAATAGAGGGCAACTACTGGTGTCACCAACACTAAATATCCTGCTACTGAAAGCAAACTGTGTCATAAGAAACACATCCTTTAAAATAAAAGACTTTATGCCATCCCTTTTTTGGGGATGGCTTCTGCGACCCTCTAAAAATGGCTTCGCGACCCACTTTTGGATCCCGACCCACCAGTTGAGAACCACTGATCTAGACGGTGGTAGACTGTCAATTGGCCTTATGAAGCATTTCAATGGTTATTTAATTAGTTCTTGTTTTTGTTATTGATCAGTGTGAGCTGAGCATTTCAGATCTCTCCTCTGAACATCCTGAATGCTACCATGGTCTTCCTGCTGCTCTCTCTTGGACGCTCCACCGATGCAGAAAAGATCAGGGCGCTCGTTTAGTATAAAGCATACCGAAACACAGGTGCCATCAACAAGAGGTACACAAGTACATTTCCCACATCTTTCTCAAAAGTCACAAAGCTCATTTTTGGATGCGATCCAGAGCCGTACTTTTGCTTCCAGGAGATGAAAATGCGCTCCACTCTTCACTAATGATCTTTATGACATTCATTGATGACCGGCAGCGTCTGGGAGAAAAATACTTCATACACATTTCCCTTTTTCCGCCTCCAGATTATCCATTTTCCTCACAGATAGCAACAGAGGCCACAGTGGTTCGGTGCATTTAATCTTCCCTCAAGGTTTTTTTTAATTCTGTTTTTTGTATTTGTAGTCTGTATAAGTTACATTAGTTTCACAGTAAGCACTTTTCAAAGCAACTTTCCGTCAAGAAAGATGAATTTTAGTCCATATTTTTATAGTAATTTAGCATCTCTCAGTAGTTGTTCTGAGTGCCTTAGAGGTTGTTCTCATCTCTTGATGGTTGTTCTGTTTCTCATTTCAGTAACTTTGTGGCTCTTTGTTGGTCATTACCTCCGGCAAACAGGTTATGTGATGGCGGATGTTGGTTTGTTTGTTTCTTTGTTTGTTTGTGTGCAAAATAACATGAAAACTCATGGACGGATTCGGATGAAATTTTCAGGAAATGTGTGAAATGGGACAAGGAACAAATGATGACATTTTGGAAGTGATCTGGATCAGTGTCTGGATCCAGGATTTTTTTTTAATGTAAGTGTAACCAGGTGGACAATTAAATGCGGTTTACTCTAAAAGCCACCAGAGGGCACTCTTGTTTTTGGGGTAACCCCCTGTGACCACATGACATTTTGGGTCTCCACCTGACAGACAGCGACAATGACGGAGTTCTCTTTCCTTCCTGAGCGACATACGCAAGGTTGGGCCGGCATTCTTATCTCCGGTTGTCTAAGAAGCTGGGAGGCTGTTAGGAGCTGCAACGCTAGAGGCCGCACCTGTTCATTAGGTCGGATGGGGTGAAGGCCGCATTGTTGGTAGGACATTTTAACTGTATGTAATTACATTTGTATCTGTAACGTTCCATAGAAAATATGTGAATTGGGAGATTGTGTTGGGGGTGGACTGAAGCTCCTTGGCGGAGTGCTTTTCTAGTTTTATATCTATCTGTTGTCGTTTTGCATCTCTCAGTGATTATTTCTTCTCTCTTTCCTTCTAGTAGTTTTGCATTTGTTGTCGTCTTTTCCTCTGTGATCCTTTTGTATGTTTTTGTGATCATTTTGCCTCTCTTTTTGATCATTTTGTTTCTCCATCTGGTCATTTAGTATTGTTTTGTGGTTACATTGTCGTCCCTTGTTGCCTCTTTTCGGCCATTTTGTGTGTTTTTATTTTTGTGTGTGACACATTGCGGTGATAGTTTGTTTGTCATCATTTTGCCTCACTTTTTAGTATCTTCTGGTCATTTTTCATCCTTTTTGGTCACTTTCTCATCACGTTTTGTCAACTTCTGGTCATTTTTAGTGCTTTTGTGGTCAGTTTGAACATATTTCTGATCACCTTGAAGCAATTTTTGTCTCTTTGAGGTCATTTTGCGGTATAATTGTAGAGTCATCATGCTGCTTTAATTTGTGGTCATTTGGTGTCTCTCTCTGATCATATTGCATCATTTTGTGGTAGCTTTTCCATTTTCTTTTTTTTCATATATTTGTGGTCATTTTGTGTCTCTATGTGACAATTTTGTCCCCGTGTGGTCTGTTTTGTGAGTCATTGTGGTCTCCTTGTTGTCCTTTGTGTATTTTTCTGACTGCCATAATTTTTCCTCTAATTTTTGGCTACATTTTCTTGTTTTTTCTGGTAAATTAGTTTGTCCTCACTGTTCTTTTGTCTCCATCTGTTGTCATTTTGCAGCTCATCGTATGACCCCCTTGAGGCTTCATTTGTAAAGTAACTAGTAACTTAAGCTACCAGACATTAGTGGTGAAGTAAAAAAAATAATATTGCAGTGGAATTAGAAAGTGGCACAAATAGAATACAACACAGTTGTATTTAAGTAAATGTACACATGTGGTCCTAACATAAAGCTAAACTTAACCTTAATCCAAGTCTTGACTGTAAAATGTAATTATTAACATGATAGGGACTCTTTTTTTTTTTTTACCCACAAAGGCGAATCAAGCCGCTATAATGTGACTGTGTGAACAGATATGACTCTACAACATGAGTAACTCAACTGACACACACACTGACAGTTTAACATCAAGTCAGCCTCTCACAGCAGGAAGGAGCTCATATCATCTAGCTAATGCTGACAACGCTTACAATTAAATTACCATAATGTCATCTGCTCATTGAGACTTTATATGGAATTGGAATAATTCTGGTCTTAATGACGTAACCCCCCATTATTTCATAATAAATCTGATTATAATTGAAAATGAATACACGTTTTACTACCATGCTTTTTTCTCTTATTAAATCCACAATGGCATTTTTAATCGTTTGCTATAGATGAAGGGAAGCACTAATGACAATGTGCTGTGCTGACAGAGATGCTCGTGTGCCAGCCAAGCAATTTTCGTTCAAGTAAGCAGGGGACATTTTTGTGTTTTCTTGCAAAATGACTACTAAGAGTCACAAAACCACCACAAAGACAAATGAAGCAACCACTACAAGACTGAAATTGTTTGCAGTTGTTTTTATTGGTGGGGTACCAGGGGCCCTGTCATCACATAATCCATCTGTGATGTGTACGCACTGTAAGTATGTATGTGTTTAACTATAAATGCGAGTAAATGATGTAGAAACCAAGAATGTAATAGTGCTTCAAAATTAAATAAAATTTTCACTTAACCCGAATGAAAATAGAACAAACCTCAATAATTCAATAACTTGACCAACAATGCAATAAATTGTTCTAAATTTGGCATTGAAAGTGACAAAATAACCATGTTTCATCAGGTAGAACAACCTTTTATTACTGCTTATTTCAGGTGTTACCTAGTGCGTACATCGGGGTTATGAATGCTTACCTAACGAGCTCTCTGTGACTATTTTAAACTAATAACTTTATGCTAGCTGTCCTAATGTTAAGCTATAGTGTTTCGCTATATTTGCTTAATGTAGCAAGTACCGAGCTGAGCCTGCTGACCTTTCGTTAACCTATCAGTGCTATGCTACATTAGCTTGCTGTAACACTAGCTAACCAGCAGACTTTATAATAAATGACCAGTGTTATTTGGTATTAACTTGCTGTAGAACTAGCTATCTACCTAACTAACTGACCTTAAGTTAACCTATCAATGAAATGCTCTATTAGCTTGCTGTAACACTAATTACTTAGCTAACTTGCTGACTTTATGTTAAGCTAATAAAGTTACACTATCAGCTTGCTTTAGCACTAGCAAACCTGCTGACATTGTGTTAAACTACTAACTTTATGCTATTACTAATTGACTTTATGCAGTATTAACTTATTGACTGGCTAACCAGCGGACCTAATGTTAGCCTAAAAACATTAGGCTATATTATCTTGCTATATCACTAAATATCTAGCTAACTAATTGACTATGCAAAAATAGCTTGCTGTGGCACTGGCTAACTACCTGATTTAATGTTAAACTAATAACATAATGCTATATTAGCTTGCTGTGTCACTCACTACCAAGCTAACTATCTGACCTAATGTTACGTTAACAGTGTTTTTCTATTTCATCTTGCTGTAGCATTGGCTAACTACCTGACTTAATGTTAAACTAATAACAATATGCTATGTTAGCTTGCTGTATCACTAACTACCATGCTAACTATTTGACCTAATGTTAAACTAATAGCATTATGCTATATTAGCTTGCTGTAGCACTTGCTAACTACCTGAGTTAAACTAATACCATGATGCTATATTAGCTTGCTGTAACAACTGCCAAGCTAACTATCTGAACTAATGTTACACTTATAGCGTTATGCTATATTAGCTTGCCGTAGCACTGGCTAACTACCAAACTTGATGTTAAACTAATAACATTATGCTATGTTACCTTGCTGCATCGCTTACTACCAAGCTAACTATCTGACCTAATGTTACACTAATAGCGTTATGTGATATTAGCTTGCCGTAGCACTGGTTAACTACCTGACTTAATGTTAAACTAGTAACATTATGCTATATTAGCTTGCTGCATCACTAACTACCAAGCTAACTATCTCAACTAATGCTACATTTATAGTGTTATGCTATAATAGCTTGCTGTAGCACTAACTACCAAGCTAACTATCTGAATTAATGTTACACTAATAGCATTATGCTATATTAGCTTGCTGTTGCACTTGCTAGGTAGCTTGAATTCCTACTATAGGGTAAACCTCCTTTGGTGACTTGACATTTTATTGTAATGTATAATAACTAACTTTTATAATCCATCAATTTTAAACTATTTGACAAATGGTAATTTCTAAATGTGTTACATAACATTTATGTTGTAGTTAATGTAAAACATTGACACACAATGACTCACAATGACCCCAGAGGTAAGATGCTCCTTTACAATAATTCGCAATTTATTTTATTAATAATTTATTAACATGCTTATAGTAATATTTTTTCAGTGTGGTACGTTGGTAAAAGGCTTGACCACCGGGGTCAGGATGTTGTGGTTATAGTTAGGGTTAGCGTGAGTCTGCAGGGAATGAATGGAAGTCAACGAGATGTCCTCTGAAGTGATGGAAACACCGCCGCATCTGTGTCAGTGTGTGTGTGTGTGTGTGTGTGTGAGTGTCAGTGTGTGTGTGTGTGTGTGTGTGTGTGTGTGTTGTGTGTGTGTGTGTGTCAGCGCGGATTCCCATCACAACCAAGATGGCGGCGGAGCGGACAGCCGGCTCGGCACACTGACTGACAGAAGAAGCAGCAGCAGCAGCCTCGCGCGGTCGGACAGCTAACGGTTCGGCTCCGAGGAGGGGGGGAGAGGACAGAAGAAAAAAAAACAACAACAACACATAAATAAATTAACGGCGACGACACCCGGCTCCGGTCACCTCACCGGCAATGCAACAGCACCGGTAGACGACGGACACCGGCCGAAGTTGTGTGTGAGGAGCGATTTGACGTTCACAAGCGGGGGTAAGTGCGAAATGATGAACCGCTCGCAGTGACTGACGAGCCGGTGAGGGATTTAGCGAACAGCTGCTAACTAACGAGAAGCTAGAAATCCCTCATGCTAGCTCCGTCACCTCGCTCCGGTTTGTTTTTATTTATCTGTTCCGTTTGTTTAGATGCCACTAATGACATTTCAACCATCACAGCGTCGGAGCCTCTCATGCTTTTCTCCCCCCTCCACCTCCTCCTCACGAAGCTCAGTAAATGTGCCACAGGTTGTTCGCAATCAAAGCTAATCCGTGAATATTTTAGTATTCCAGTCAGTCAAACCTCATTAAAGCGCAGGTCAGCCACTGATATGTCTGTTTTACCCCGCTGACGGGCTAAAAATAACCCCAAACACTACCCTCTCCGTGAGCCTGGCTGGGGGTATTTTAAGGTTGTTCACTTTGTACTTTTTGAATCAGCCTCGGATTTATTTAACCTCGCTTTTAGGCAGATAGGAGAGTCATCCCAGGTGCTGCGTGGAGGATTTGCAGCCCACACTGGAGGGTTTTCGAGGGGCTTTTAAAGCTCTGCCGGGTGGTGTGGAGCCAGCAGAGAGTTCAGGCTGGTGGGTGCATGCTTGTGGAGTGTAGCTGCAACATACTGGAAAAACCTAACATTGCGCAAATGTAGTTATTCTATGATATGCTGGCATATGAAAAAATACAGGATTTCCCCTCAAAGAAATAATTATTCAAACTAGAATGACTGGGGTTATTTTGTAGGGGTGTGCATCAGCATAGGGAGTAATAAAAAAGCTGTTTTTAACCTTTCTCGTGTGGCGTAACACTGGAAAACTCGTCTCTGATAGTTTATTTTTTGATTTGGATCTGGCTTTTTGTGGTGCTGATCAACAAATGCAAGACGCTGCTGACAGAGAGCCTGTTGTCGCTCAACGCCGTCCTCTCTCTAGCTGAAATATTTCCATCGTCTGACCTCTTTCTGCAGCCAGATCTTCCTTTTTAGTGCTTCTTGCTGGTTTTGTCCCTACGATGTATGGTGCAGCCATGGTTTTTAATGCTCCGTCTGGGTGTTGTGAAGCAAAAGGAGAGCTCAGGCTGACGAGTGCATGCCTGTGCAGTTGCTGTGCGCAATATTAGTAAAATCTAACACTGTGAAATTCAGCTTTTCTGTGATTGTATGCAGGAAAAAAATACAGCATTTTCCCCCCAGCTGACTTGCATTACTGTATTTGGAATGATTGAGGTTATTTTGAAGGGGAGTGCATCAGCATAGGAAATAAAAAATCACTTTAACAAGCTGATAAAAGCTGTTTTTAACCTTTCTCGTGTGGCGTAACACTGGCAAAGTCGTCTCTGATAGTTTATTTTTTGCTTTCGATTGCATTCGGATCCAGCTTTGTGGTGCTGATCAACGAATGCAAGACGCTGCTGACAGAGAACCTGTCGTCGGTCAACGTCATCCTCTCTGTAGCTGAAATATTCCCATCGGTGTTTCTGCTCCCCTCTGATTTTGGAGGGGGCTGCATGTCAACAAACTCCCTGTCTTGTAAGTAAAGTTAAACAGTCATCCAAGAACCCTTAAATCAGAGTAAATTGTGTTCTACTAGACAGACGTCCCAGCCAGATCAGTCATGGAAAATGCGGATGAGAGTTTTTCTTTTTGTATCGAGCGGCAACAGATCTTGTAGCATGAGGTAGTTTGGTCTGACTCTGCCCGACTGTCGTGGATGTGCACGTCGAAGTGTTGATGCTGGAATTATATCTAGTACAGCCATAATGTTGTGAGGCAAGAAGAGAGTTCAGCGCTGCTTAAGGAAGGATGTAGAGAGCACACTTACGCAGCCTTGGATTTAAGGATAAAATGCACGGGATACTCCTCTTTAATATTTACAACATGTGCATTTGCAAAGCACTCGTTTTCCTTCATGTAAATAATTCATTTCCATCATAAACTGATGCACAGAAGGCATGAATCTTCAAAATTAGGGCTCCAGCTAACGATTACAGTCACCGTGATCAATATGTTGAGTGTTTTCTCCATTACTCGATTATCTGAGTTCTCCAAAGCCCAAGCTGACATCCTCAAATGTCTTATTTCGTCCACAACCTAAAGATATTCAATTTGCTGCCACAGAAAAGTTGAGAAACCTGAAAGTAATTATATTTAAGAAGGTGGAATTTTGACCTTTTTTCCCCTTGAAAATTAATCAAAGAAATAAATCAGTTATCGAAATAGTTGATGATTCACAACAAACCGGTTAATTGTTGCTGTTACAATTAGCATGTAGGAAATGAAGCCTCTGATGTTCAATATTTTCTGGTAGAGGATGCCCAGACCCCTGCTTGATGCGTCCCTGCAGCGTTAAACTAAGACTATGTCCACGCTAATGTGTCAGATTGGGAATGCGCTCGGTGATATTGTGCAAATGCTGCAGGTATGCGAGTGCAACGAGTGGAAACTGAGCTGCAGAAACAAACCAGGACAAACCACCTGCTCCTGTCCGATGTCTGACAGGAGACATCAGACCTGAGCGGTGGTAACCATAGACATATATACGTAGACGCCGCGTTGACTGCTGCTGCCGATTGGAGCCGACGTGCCTACGTGGCGGCCATCTTGGTACAGTGCCACTCGCCCCTACAGTGCATTACGTCTATAGAGGAATGACATGTCTGCACTATAAAAGTGATCATAAATCCATCAGTTGTCAACATATATTGTTTGTTACAAACGTCAGACATGGAGGACGGACAGGCAGACGTAAATAGAACAAAAGCATCCAAGCATCCTGTGTCAAAGCTACATGTGTGACGTTTTTAACAAATCAAACCGTTTGGAAATCGGTCGAAAATTCAGTGAATAATTCTACTTTAAGATTGTGGAGTACCTCTTACCTCCATAGACGCACATTCACTCCCCCCTCTGCTAGCCCTGTTCCAAGATGGCGGAGCTTTAGGCACGTCCCTCCACAGTCAATGCGGCGTCTACGTATATATGTCTACGGTGGTGACAGCCACCGTGGCCAAGCACCTGACTGCAGTGTGCAGTTTGGGGCGGGAGCTCAACGGTCTCAACGTCGGCATGCAATTGGCTGAATCCAGCGTTGGGGGCGGAGCTCAATGTCGGCATGCAATTGGCTGATTCCAACATTTGACTCCGCCCAGGGGACAGTGCCTGCACATTAAGACAAGGAGTTCTATCGGCATACAGAATAGATATACGTAAAACAAGTATGTATTTGTGGTGGAAATTTCCTGCCGTCTTACGCTCCTAGCATAGTCACAAACCTCTATTTGGCCCCGTATGTGGTTCCACTCTGAATTGCAGTAGATACACGCATTCCTACACACAGGAATGCCTACATTAACATCCTGAGATGAACCTGTTGGCTTCTTCGATAGACATAGCAACCTCAGAAATGATCAATATTGAACACAGGGAGTGGTCTGAATTCGAATTGACTTGGCATTACACTACACATCCAAGTGTAAATTTCTCCACATTGCTGTTAGCAGTTAGTTAGCTAACGGTTTGTTATTAAGCTTGCGTTAAAATGACCGGTGTTGTCGACCCGAGCAACTGTAATTAAATAATGAACCAACAGCGTCATTAATACTGGAAAGTAATCAAAGAAAAATAAATCCGAACTTACCGCCATTTCGTTTCCATGACGACGTAAAATGATGTGTTTGCCACCAAGCTGCTGCAACATGAAGTAAAGCTGTAGTAAAGTTATATGTATATGTAATAAGACTGAACGCGATTGGTTTGTGGAACGTTGAGATGGGCGGTGGAGCGCCGCCCTGAGCGTTGAGGTTCCTACCCGAACGTTGAAAACGTAGAGCTCCCGCCCCGAACTGCACACCTGCTACTGTGGTCGTAGATTTCATTTAGACATCGAAGGGGGAGGGACACGTGAAGCAGGTGTCCTCCCTGAGGGAATTTTGAGCATTGAACACCTAAATTCCTACATTCAGGTGGATTTTTTTCTGCACCAGATTATGGTGGAAGTTCAGGCAAAAGGTGAACGCACATGGATCCAATTACATTTTCCACTGCTTTCCCCCTTAAATCTACGCCTCTGCACCAGTGATTTACTACCAGAAGTACAAATTATGCAGCTAACGATGTGTACAGCCCGGCTCCTCCACTTTTTATCTTTTCTCCGCATGTTCCTGAATTGTAGGTATGAAACTTTAAACACAGATTTAATACATCTTTGCTCAAATCGCGCAAAATTCAATTGCCTCCCCCTCAGTTGTAATAGATCTGAAACATGCTGGCAAACCACCACGTTCACGTACCTTTGCTCTCTTCAGCGTGAGCTTACAGGATTTTTCCCTGCTTGCACTCCTGACCTCACTGAGTTGATCTTGTAGTTATTCTGCTGCTCCAGCTTCACCTTCATGCAGAATTCTCCTTTTTCTCTCCTCCTAAACACCCAAAATACGACAAAGAACACGCAGTTCAGGCACCAGGTGACAATTTAAAATGTAGCAGATTATTATGCAGTAATGTTGTGCTGTTGTACTTTCTGACATGTATTCTCCTGTGGATCCTGTTTTCTCTTTTTGATAATATCCCTGCAGAATCAGCTCACATATATGCATGATTTGCTCTTACGTAGATGGGATTGTTTATCTAAGACGTGTCCCTTGTGTGCCCCCTTTAAATTAACGCCTGGGCTGTCGTGGTTTGACTTTCTGGAGATTTACTCCCCCCCCAGAAATTCCCCTCGCACCGTTTGCTGGTGTCGCACGGGTTAGACAAGTCTGGTCAAATCATACATGTGACAGAAATACCCTGAAGCCTGTCATTTGAAAACCTCAGCTCCACATACCAGAAAGGTAACCTACTCTGTAAACCCATAAATCCTCTGCCTGCTCTGCTTTTTTTTCGGCGGGGGGGGATATTTTCATTCAAGTGTGTCGTCTCTTCACTTATCACGACACTGATTCTGTTGTTCTGCACATGACGGACAGGATGTTTGTGTTCCGACTTACGGCCTCGTCTGTTCACGTTCGGAGGGCAGGAGGGCGGCCGCAAGGAATGCCAGAGAGGAAAAATAAGTCGTACTTCAAATGTCTGGCACCAAAAAAGCCGAACGGCACGGACTGATTGCACGGGTTACCTGTCAGGGCAGTCTCGCGCTCGATTTACAGCAGCGAGTAAAAGATCAAAAGCTAGACGGTGTCTGCTTGAGCGATCGAAGCCTTCAGGTAACCCTGGCTTCTCTTATCCTGACACCGGGGTTAAAGCCTGCTGTCCATCTATAAGTGACGCCATGTGTTCCTCTTGTGGCAGAGATGCTTTTAATACCCGAGGCATAGGCTGCATGTTTATTCCAATCTTGCGTAATCCAGTAAACACAAAGTAGGAGAACAGTCTGATTTCACAGAGATGTCGATTTCAGAATGTAGCCTTAAATACCTCGAGCTTTTTCCGAGAACTTCTGTGTTTTTTCGTACTAGAGACTGTGTTTGTCCCTTATTGCTGCATAATTAAGGTAAAAATAATATTCACAGTTATTTTAATTATTATTATTAAGTTCCAACTAATTTCAAGGTTATTCACTGATTTGAGGGACAGAATATTTTACTGCCCTTTTCACAGTCAGACTTTCAAAATAAGACTGGTCTTTCTTCACTGACACTAAAATATTAGCCCTGTGAACCCTAAAACACGACAAAGCGTTTTGAAAAGCATATTACGCTTTAAAAAAATGCCAAAGTGAAATCATTTATCAGAGCCATAAACTATAAAAACAGAAATAACAGTCAGATTTTCAACCTTCTGGCAACTCTCGAACTAATCATCTGTAAAATAATGTTCTGCAGGGAAAAAAATCTCAGCATGAAATCTTGATAATGCATGTAAATCACTTTATTTGACATGCATTGCTAAATAATTTAGTAGATTTAGTAAAACACTAATAAGTCTGTGCTCCTCACCGCAACTGAGACTCAGTGACTCTGATGTGAAGAGCAGTAGTGAGAGAGAACTTCAGGAACTTTTTATTTAAACTCCAAACTGAGAGACTAGTTTGCAGTTTAAAGAGATAAAAAGGAAAATAAAACCGACTTCAATTAAGTAAATGCAGCATTGTTAAAGAATGGTATACAGAGCTGCAAGTTGTTGTGAGATGTACTCAGCGTTGTGAAATATATTTTTAGATTTAATGTGCAGAGCTGTGTTGTAAAAATCTAAGTAGTAAAACATCTGTAGTGTGTAGAGTCTTCATCTTTTCCAGTGTTGGTAACACCTGTAAAACAATCAGAAATCCAACTTTAGTTTGTTCTTTGTTTTATGATTTATGGCATTGTGATGTGGGGCTGCACGGTAGCTCGGTGGTCAGCAGCGTCGCTTGTTCTCCCTGTGCAGCGTGGGTAATCACCGGGTTCTCCAGCTTCCTCCCACAGTCCAAAAGCATGCCGAGGTTAATCAGTCCCTCCAAGATTTCCGGGCGTTTTTCAAGATTGTTGCGGCCGAAATTGCTTGAATTTAGCAGCTTCTAAAAAATTGCGATGTAAGTTGCGATGTTTTAAGCGTATTTGTTGCGATGAAATTGCAGGAGACGGTAAAAAAATTGCTAAAAAGTTGCATTTTTTCTTTGTTTTGTATAATTCATTAAAAAATTTAAAAGTTTAAAAAGTTAATTTCACATCCTGGCACACGCGTGTTCACACACACACGCTCACAGCTCGTCACGTCAGTTAATGAATCTAACTGACCTTCATTGTTTCAGTGCTGGACACAGATCTGGATGCAACAGCTTCATCACGGTGGTTTGTCTGGTCTGTGGTCCGCTGGTTTCACCCATTCTCCTGATATGTTTACGGTAGAAAAGTGTTTGTCAGTGGATGGTTTTGGTTTGTGTTCCACCTCAATATTCCACGGGGTGAAAACAGTTTAGCTCCGCTTTGGTGAAGAACATCAGGGAATTGTTTTGCAGGTCTTTAGCAGTAACTTTTGTTGGTAAGTGAGAGACGTTACTGTGGCACATGTCTGCATCTTCAAAGCATAAACAAGGAAGTGAATTCGGTGATGTACGTGCATTACTGAGGACTGCTGTGATTGGTGGAACTCACGGGAGGCGGGACAAAATATTGGAAAAGTGGCGGTGATTGGACGAAATTTCAAAGTCGCGCAGAATTCACGGAAATTGGTTGAATTTGAGGGACTGATTGATTATTCTAAATTGTCTGTAGGTGTGAATGAGAGTGTACTTGGTTGTCTGTCTTTATGTGTAGCCCTGTGGTAGGCTGGCGACCTGTCCAGGGTGTCTCCTGCCTCCAGCCCCCCAGCGACCCTACAGAGGATTAAGCATAGTATAGATGGATGGCATTGTAATGTTGCTGTAATATTTCTGAGTCTTCTTTCCTGCTAGTCATGCTTGTGCTGTTTCCATAGAGGTGCTTCATATGCAGTGAAAAATGAGCCCACAGTGAGTAAAAATGTGACGGGAACAAAAGGGCTCGAGGGTCAGAACCAGTTTTCCTGTAGCACATAACCACAGGAGCAGATACTCTTTAGACATGTGAGTTGAAGGACTGGAGGGGGATTCGTCTCGTATTCATGGTGCTCCGGTTTGCGATGTTTTTTTCCGGCAACTGAACAGTTATGTCTCACGCAGTCTTTGCAAATGATTTGTTCTTGTTTAACAACACTTCCCTTAAATACCAAATCCTTCCAAACAGCAGATGATGATGATCCGTGTCTAGGGACCGGCTCTTCACCATCTGCTCCAGACTTCTTGATTTGGCCGTCTGCTCTCTGTCGTATGCGACTCTTCTACTCCGGAGTGGAGCCGTGACATCCAGGAAATTTCAGCTCAGGCCGCCACTGCAGGGGTAATAATGTGACGACTCCTCAAAAGTGAAGCCAAAATATCTGAATTGCTCCCTGGTGGCTGGCAGTTAGCTTAGGAAGCGCTTGATTTGATGTTTTCTATTAGCATTTTAGGTGTCAGTGCCGCAGTCGATCATGTTCACTTAATTGCATGAAACTAAAATCGTGACGGAGGTTGGTATTGGATCGATTTTGCAGCTTTGGGTAGTTTCACAGTGAAGTTGTTCTGGCATTCACAGACTGTAAAGGAGAAACTCATCACTTTCCAGGAGCCGCCCCACGGTGGAGATGTGACAACAATATAAAGTGATTCCCACAGGTTGGTGTGTTTTGATCTGGAGGAGGCCGTTTTAGCTGACAAAGTTAGACAAAGTAGAAGGGGCCGCTAACGATGCCCTTAATCTTCCTGTAATACTATTCATCACTTTAGATTCTGGCCAGCTGGAGGGAGTGATGGAGATGGTGACAGGAGCACCGGCACAGGAGATGCAACTGCTGAAAACAAATGACAGTCATGCTCTTTTTGCATTCTGGTCTATTTCCTGCTTCTGCGAGTGTTGAAATTGTCCTCTCTGTCTCTCCAGTGATTTGTGCAGGAGTGTTGACTGATGGAGGGTCCATGTAGAAGCTCTCACTCTTATGCACAACGCGGAAACGTTTTCTGCTATTAAACTTCGGTGGGACATGTGGGCGCGATGCAGCAGCTTTTATGTGTAGCCGAAATACAAGGAAATGTGCGTCACCAGCAGCTTTCTTAGGCTGTGCATTCGCCTCAAGGATATCAATATTGTAGAAACAGGTACTCTGTTTTGTTTAAAGCTTTTATTGAGACATATTCCCATATGTTCAAACCCACTTCAGGGTTTTTGTTCTTCAAAATGACCTTGTGGTTCGACTTCGCACAGCAGTAATCGTGATCGGTCCGGGTGAGCTACAGGCAATGAGACTTACTTATTTCACAGACATCAATGCATTTTCCCTGTTATTTCTGACCATTTAATAGACAAGAATGTCTGCTGTGTTTGAGTTAATGAAACTTCAGTTATTACAACTGGTTTGAAAGTGTAAGTGTAATTTTTGCTCTCAATAATTGTCATTTTACCGCTGTCTGAATCGTCTTTGACACCAAAAATTCCACTATGCAGGAAAAACCCTGCCACTAAAATACAGCTACATCAATTCAAAGTAAAAAAAAGTCTGTATTCTGTCATTTCAGCTTGATAAATGTGATTATTTTCTGGTTTCTTTCCTCCGTTATGACGGTAAATTGAATATCTTTGGGTTGTTTCTTTAGGTCATCGGCCGCCTGCTCTTCGGGAAACCTTTTTAACTTTGAGAGTTTATGAACTAAACAACCACTTCATTTATCAAGAAAATATTCTGCGGTGAAAATAACTGCTAGTTGGAGGCCTATACTAAAATCACATATTTGTTTCAGTAAAGATATTTAGACTACAGTGATCCCTCGTCTGTGGTTGGGATTAGGTTCCTGAACCCCCCGCGATAGACCAAATCCGTGAAGTAGCGACCTTATATTTATTATTTACATATATTTTAAGGCTTTATAAACCCTCCCCACACTGTTATTAGCCTTTGCCACACTCTTATAAACCCTTCCTACCCTCCTAAACCTTCCATCAAGAGGAGCTTCTACAGCCGTGTCCGATAATGGAACTAGCGACGCAGCGATCAACTTGAAATGCCTACTTTGGGTAAAGCTTTGCCGTCTTTTCAACACACCGACACCGAGGACGTCCGGCTGCCTACTGGGAAACTGATGGTGATGTTACGGTAATCCTACAGACTCACCGGTTCTCCCAAAGGTCACGGCACAGAATGCTCTTGGCCGCCAAATGGAGACGCTGTCCTGGAGAAGAAAAGCTGCTATAGATGTGCACGCACAGCAACTGAGAATAGGATTACATGTTCCCAGGGAATACCCTCCACAAACACTCATTAGCTGTAAGCTCAGGAGGTTTTCTGCAGGGAGAAAGGCAGGATGTGTCCTCAGTCGGTGGGTGGCATCTGGTGGTAGACGAAATGAATTTGGGCACCGGTCTCATCATCAAAAGTGAGATTCATAGCTTCTAGCAAAGTCGTCTGTCAGACAAAAACACATCTCACTTAGTCCAGCTGTTAGTGGGTTTTCTCTCAGGAACGTTACGCCGCAATATGTGTGAACTGAATAAATGGAGTTTGGTACAATCAGATGTCTCAAGAACTGAGTGGAGAGGACAGGACTGGAGGGTCCTGAAGAATAGCTGCACTTGTTGTTAAAGTTTCACACAAAAGTAGTTAGAACTTAAGTATGGAATTACTAGTGTATATACCGACCAGCCACAACATTACAACCACCTGGCTTATACTGTGTGTGACTTGTCGAGCTCTGGACTCCACAGACCTCTGAAGTTGTCCTGTTGAATTAGGCACCAAGATGTTAGCAGCAGATCCTTTAATTCCTGGAAGCTTCGAGGTGAGGCCTCCGTGGATCAGACTTGTTTTCCTAAAACATCCCACATATGCCGATCGGATTGAGATATGGGATTTTTGTAGGCCGCGTCAACACCTTGAAGCCTTTGTCATGTTTCTCAAATCATTCCTGAACAACACTGAAAGAGGCCATCAGGGAGTTCTGTTGTCATGAAAGGGTGAGCAATGTTTAGGTAGGTGTTAAAGTAACATTGAATGCAAGACTGAAGGTTTGCCAGCATACTTGCCTTCTTCTTATAGCTCATCTTGTGTTCTGAATCCTTTCTATCGTAGCCCGCTTCAAGGTTTTCAGCAGTTTATGCTACAGTAGCTCTTCTGTGGGATGTACCATACAGGTCAACTCTCACTCCTGAAGGGCATCAGCCAGTTTTGGGCACCCATGACCACTTTTGACCACTTTTGGTAGGTGCTAACTGCTGCACCAGAACACATGCAATAATTGAAATGCTTGGACTAGTCGTCTTGCCGTCACAGTTTGTCAAAGTTTCTTGGAACCTAATGTGGCCCATATTTCCTGCTTTCCACACATCAAATTCAATAACTGACTGTTTACTATGGCTAGTCCGGAAAATTTGAATATCCGAATATTTGTTCGTTGTGGTGGTATTCGGATGATAATTTTGATATTCATTCATTTGTGCGCGCCGTCGCCGGATGCCGTCGAGGTTCGCCGAGCGTTCCCGAGCATTCCCGAGTGTTGCCAAAGCTGTAGTATGTCGCCGAGCGCTGCCGAGCATTCCTGAGTGTTGCCGAGGGTGTAGTATGTCGCCGAGTGCTGTCGAATGCTGCCGAGTGTTGCCGAGGGTGTAGTATGTCGCCGAATGCTGCCGAGTGTTGCAGAGGCTGTAGTATGTCGCCGAGCGCTGCTGAATGCTGCTGAATGCTGCCGAGTGTTGCCGAGGCTGTAGTATGTCGCCGAGCGCTGCCGAATGCTGCCGAGTGTTGCCGAGGCTGTAGTATGTCACCAAGCGCTGCCGAATGCTGCCGAGTGTTGCCGAGGCTGTAGTATGTCGCCGAGCGCTGCCAAATGCTGCTGAGTGTTGTCAAGGCTGTAGTACGTCGCTGAGCGCTGCCGAGCGTTGCCGAGGCTCTGGTACGCTGTCGGGGCTCTAGAACACTGCTGTGGTTCTAGTATGCGGACCTGCCAACTCCGATGTCCCCCCTCCCCCGGCCGACGGCGGGCACGAACCGAATATTAAAATATTCGGCGATTATTGGATCCGAATATCCGAAGCACAGATACTGCTATTCGGACCAGCCCTACTGTTTACATGACATTGTGAGGAGATAATGAATGTTGTTTACTTCCTCTGCCAGTGGTTTTAATGTTGTGGTTGATCAGTGTATGTGATTGCTGGTATTTAATTAGATTACGCTGAATGATTCTTTGGGAGAACACTTACACTCATCCAACTGTAGTCCTGTTTCTTCACGCCTCTCAAATGGAAATCAATTAAATTCTAACTAACGAGAAAAACATCTGATCTCATCTGTCATGTGACCGAATGTACTCTTAAAATATATGAAAACCAGTGACGCTGAGGACTTGTCTTTTGTTAAAACGTAGCTCTTTTGCCTTTCGTCTACACGCCAACTCAGTTTTAGGTCGCTGAATGTTGAGCTTTTGGAAAACTCCTTCAAGGGCGATGATATTTAGAAACTCCATGTGCAGTGTTGACATGTGGAGAGAGCAAATGAAGGCTTTCTCTGGTGGTGTCTTATGAGTGCGAATCTTTTGTTTACATGAGAGAATTTTGTGCAATCGTGGATGTACTGAAATTGCTTGCAGGACTTTTCTTTTAGATTTTTTCTCCCCATAAATTACACTTCCACTGTGTTGGAGACCAAAGGTGTTAGAATCAGTCCCCACATATACATACCACCTACCTCCATGCACCATTGATGATAGCCTGCTAGGACTAGTGACAGCCAGGCTCCTGGTCGGCCATCTTGATTGTAGTATTAAGGTTATATCGCCGTCGGTTTGGCATCTTCCTGACTGCTCTTTAGCTGTATTTTTCTGTTTTTATTTGTAGCCTGAAAAACCTGTTGTTGTGCCTGAAAAAGAAACCCTTTGGACGGACGTCTACCATCAGACTGTAAAAAGAAAACCGTGAATCAATAGGTAAAGGCAGCTAATTAACGTGTCCCAATGAACCCACAGATGTGCTCCAGCTTTTGAGTTATACAGATGGACATTTTCTCAGCTAGATTTACATTAAAGTCTGATTTTCTGCCCTGCTCCACTTTGAGGAAACTTTCAGTTCAATCGATTTAACGAAAACTTTGTTGGACGTCGGCCTGATGCAGCCAGAGCTCCACTGGTGAGGGCTGTAATTGTTTGATTCTCACATTATTCTGCTGCTGCTGCTGTGTGGTCTGCTGGGTCCACAAGGGCAAAGGATTACGCCCCGCTGTCTTCGCTGTCTTCTAATCGTTCACGTAGAAGCAGGGGGGCCTATCAGGAGAGACTGAAGACATCGCTGAATCAGAACTGCCAGGAAGTTAAACAAGCAGCAAATAAAAAGAGCGCACACACCCACAAACAAATTTGTGTTTATACAAATCACCTTGTGTGACTTGAAGGCAAAGCTGCGGCCCTGAGAACGGTTTTCTGCCAACCAGGGAATTAAAAGATCAGGCCGGGGAGACGAGGCAGGTCGGCGAGATCAGGTTTCCTCGAGACGTGGTGTTTAATTCCCACAGGGCTCTGCATTAGCACTTCACTGTGCTAATACTGTACACACAACCAGGATGGTAACTTCTCTTACAGGACCGAACACTGGGGCTATGATTCAGGTGTTTACTTTGACGTCTGCATGCTGAGATTTGACCACTAAAATGCATTTAAGGTGGTATTTTATTGACCCCGCAGCTGTTAAATTGCGGCTCACTTCAATACGTCTGAGAAGGAGTTCCAAATCTGTGTGCGGGAGGCTCCACAAATGGCTTTATGTAACATCTGAGGCTCGATTGCAGAAAAGGGTCCAGCAAGTGGAACATCAAGTACTGAAAAAGATGTGATGCCAGAACAAAACGTCCAAGAGAAAATGCTTCAGCTGCTCAGACGGCTGGAACCAAATTGTGGATGAAATTCGCTGATTAGAGGCTGACAGGTAAACTGGCTCACTGCAGATCTGTTGGTAAAAGCAGAGTCTCGCCTTTAGTGAAATCCACCGCTCCAGTAGCTTGTGTAAGTCAGTGCAGTGTTCTAAGGATTATGGGAAATGGTGTGTGGCAATGGCCTCATCTGTACCGTCCACTATTTGAATTTTTAATACTATAATGCAACCGTCAGTGTGAGTTTGAATGAAGTCTTCTTACTTCCGGAAGGGAATATTGAAGATTTAATGCTGGAACCGACTCATTAACTTGGACAGTGGCATTAAAGATATGAAGGTAACCACTTTATAACCACAAACATTCACATCACCTGTGCTGCATTGACATTGTTAGATTACTGCTAGTTAACTTTTCTATAAATGTCAGGTTTACTTTATCTCTGCTGTTCTGTTTCTGCTTCCTCTGACTGTGAAGAGTTTAGTTCGTAAATCCATTTCTTCCAGCATCAGCAACGTCCGATACCATTAGTGAAAGGCACACAGTGATACTGAATTCAGTACGCGTCTTATTCACTGAGCTGCAATTACCCCTTTTCTACCAAACTGGTTCCAGGTCTAGTTCGGAGCCAGAGCCTGACTTAGCACCAGTTCTTTGTGTTTCCACCACCTAAGCACCGACTCCAGGTGCTAAAAACTGGAGCTCAGCAAGCACCAACTCTTTGCTGGTCCAGAGCTAAGCACCGAGTACGTCAGGGGCTGGGGGCGGGGTTATGGTGACCAACCATCAACGGTGGAAAGGGACACACAAGCGCTAATTAGTGTCCTTGTTCTCCAGGACGTCCCTGGTCCCATCACACATGTATTGGAATGACTCCTGGAAGTTTACCACAAACTGTTGACCTGAAATCCGCTACAGTTGTGTCCCACCAGTAGCGTGATCACGGATGTGTCCAGGCAACAGGAGGACCTCCGCCTCACAATCAGCCTTAAGACCATCTATAGAGATAAACATAGATATTATCATCAACTTACTGCTTTTGTTTAACTGCTATGTAATGGATGCTAGCGTAGTCGTTTTACGGTGACCCAATGGCTCCAACTTGACTCCTTGCCAACAGGTTCTTAGGAGGAACCAGATTGGAACCAACTAAGCACCAGAACTAGCACCTGGTTCTTCTTGGTGGAAAAACCTGATGATATTTTTGCATCGGAGGAAACTTACAGTGATGACGAAGCTACGATCTGTGATTCCACAGATGTCGCAGGTCACTGAGTAAGACTTTACATTAAACCAGCCAGTTGTTCGCTCTTACATTCTTGAGTCTTCAACGCTTTAGCTCTTATTTGTTTGCGCAAAATGCTTTGCATTTCGTCAGAGTACTTGTTTTGAAACGGAGGTCATCAAAGAGCGTTTGGATAAGTCTGAGGTGTTTCCTCCTTCCACTTGAAGTATGTTCATACGTCCGTCCTGGAATGTTTTTTTTGTCCACAGATCTCATCCGATCTGTTGCTGCACCTGCACTTTTAAATGCATTTTGACATGTTGTTGTTTCCCAGTGTGTCTCGTACCATCACCTTTTCAGAATTTTGGCATTGACTTAGTTTTGGGTGTACAGTACAATGATACTGGTATTCTCAGTGATATTGCCTGTGAAAGAGGACATTAACAGACATAACTAAAAGTTCACAGTTTTGTTCGAATCCATCCATCGTCTACCTCTTATCCGGGGCCGGGTCGCGGAGGCAGCAGTCTAAGGAGAGATGCCCAGACTTCCCTCCTCCTGCTCTTCCGGTGGGACCCTGAGGCGTTCCCAGTTTTGTTCGAATATGTTGCATAAAGATAAATACGGCGTGTTTTACATCTGAGTTAAAGTAAGTTTCCCTTTTTGCCAAGTGAATGTGTGCATTTGAAAATGCATTGTATTTTATATCTGCATCTGCCAGTGTATGGAATCACAGGAGTGCCACATTAAATAAATAAATAAATAAATAAATAAATAATTAAATAAATAATTAATGTGGAAATAAAAAGAGAAATAAATAAATAAATGTTGAAATAAAAAGAGAAATAAATAAATGTTGAAATAAAAAGAGAACTAAATAAATAAATAAATAAATAAAAAGGAAAATTTTCCTTTTTATTTATTTATTTAGTTCTCTTTTTATTTCAACATTTATTTATTTATTTATTTCAACATTTATTTATTTATTTCTCTTTTTATTTCCACATTTATTTATTTATTTAATTATTTATTTATTTAATGTGGCACTCCTGTGATTCCATACCAGTGCACCATCATAATAAATAGATATTTCATTTTGATTCCACGGCAGGAGGAAGCTGAAGTTCTCTGCAATTAGGTGGAAAAAATATATGCACATATCAGTATTGGAAAATCTGTGATAATGGTTTGGAAAAAACAGTGCACCCCTAATATGGTAGTCAGCGCTCATCCACACAGCAACACAGTCATGGCTTATTATTGTGTTTGTCTGTTTTTTATATAATCAGATATTGAGGTTAATGGTATCAGCTGCCAGCAGGTGAAGTCTGCCACTGCTGTGACTCACGCTGCCGCTTCACCATCCATCATAGTTTGTGCTTAATTATCGACAACAAACACGTCAGTCTCATCCCAGAGAGAAAGGTTGCCTTGAACTCGAGCTGCATCTCAAAACATCTTTCGAAATTTAGGTCAAGACTTTGCACAAAGTTTCTGCGGGTACTTTACATGCTCCACAGTGCTTTTGTGTTGAATCACCTTACAGTTCCATTAGCATACTCCCGCTTGATATAGGTTAGTCCCAGCAGGGCCCGAAGTGCTAACCTTGATGGAGCTGTTTCCATTTTCTACCCGCTGATCCTCCTTCCTGCGTTACGACCTATTGCTTTACTCGTGTAAAGCCAAGCAGCGAGCGTTTGCGGGTGAGGCCGCAGTGCTTGGCCTTGAGCATCCTCCTCTCGCTTTGACAACTGCTTAACGTCAAAGATTTAATTCGGTGTCGAGGAGAATTATCCTGGAGGCAAAAAAAAAAAAGTGCCGTAGCTGCAGCTAAACCTCTGTTATCTTCACTGTGTAAGGCAGCGTGTTTCTTTGATGCCTGTTTGAAGGCATTTGTTGTTGTGCGTTCCTCAAAGCCGGGACAGTTTTTGTGCTGTGTTGTGTTTTTGATAACGGGCAGAAAAAGTCTCATCTCCGTGGTTATTTAGAAGGTGACAGCGGTGTCGACTGTAAGCCCCTGGAGGGGAAATAAAAAGAGGAAAATAAAAGTTTCTGTGTTTTCAGATACCACTTTCCCAAAGCCATTTTCTTGACTTAATATGACCGTAAATATAGTTAGTGTCTTTAAACCTTCAACCTTCTTCTTCCAGCCTCAGCTCTCCTTTACATCCAAGTAATATAATGCTAAAGCCTGTCTAATATCGTTCCAGCTGCTGCAAACAAAGCCAGAAATTTATCTGGAAATGATTTGAATGTAAGCTGATTTCTCTGACCTTCTACGAGCAGAAAGGAAATTGATCTGCCAAGTGAAGACTGCTTTGTCCAAACTGCTTCAAACTTCTTTGGGTCGCAGCTCATGATGTCCTGTTTGATCAGAGTTGCCAAGTGTATGATAAGTAACAGGAATTAAACAGTAATGCATCTCTCACAGTCCCAGTAATCTCTGTTGTTAGCATTTCTAGGGTGTTAGCAGCTGTCGCAAACAATATAAAAAAATCACATTTCTGCGGAGGCTTCATGTGACAGCTCTCGTCTCCGCTCGCGATCTTGTTTACAACCTCGGTGACTTTATTTCGCAGCTTTTGTTCGCTCTGGTTTCAATGTCGAAGTGTCTTGAGGGTGTCTTCAGGCCTTGAGGTGAACGTAAAGGAAGTGAATTTCTTCTTTTAATCACAGGAGGCCTGCGTTTCACTCAGCACTATCCGACTGCTAACGAGCATTTCCACTGCTCCAGTAGCTGCAGAGCGGAGTGTCGGATTTTAGTAAACGCTTAAACCTGCAGTGAGAAATGTTTGTCTCTTCTTGTGGCAGTAAGAGCAATTATACACAAACCGCTAATGCATGCTTTTGAAGAACGCCTCGCCATTGATCGCCTTTTCTGTGAGAGCCGACTTTCTTTTCAATCTGGAGCATCAGAAGCTTTTCTTGGAGGCTTCCTGTGTTTATCCTCAATGTGTCCCACCATACCCCTTGCTGCTTTGTCTTGGTCGCTCCCCTCTTCGGCTCTGGTAAACCAGTTATTGCATTGCTAAAGGTGCCAATGTGGTAATAATGCCACAAACGCTATAATGCGAAAAACAGAGATGTGTGAGAATTGTGTGAGCTTGTACGAGAAGGGCTTGAATGTAACAGGCGTTCAGTTATAATTGTAGATTTAGATGAACATAAATCAAGTACTCATTTGTATGTATTTGTAACAACGGGTGTAACGGTACACAAAAATCATGTTTCGGTACAGAACGCTCTGGAGTCGACGCATCAAAATGACACGACCGATTTAAGACGACGTAGCAGCAAGACGCCTCACTGAGTCTCTGTTTTAATTTGTGTCCAAAGTGTGGATTTCTAACTATCTACCAGTTGTTGAATTGTGTTGATCGGCCAAGTAAAACCAGAGTAATGACAAATAATAAACGCCACACTTTTCCCCACGTTTGGAGCTCCTTACGGCTTTGGTCTGGTCCACTTGTTTCACTCCTTTTTCATACTTTACCAGGAAACCCAAGTGATCCCAGACGGGTGGTTTTAACCGCGGCGGAGCGTCTTCCAGCTCCGGCTTCTAGCTGTTAGCATTAGCCATCCCATTAGCATTAGCCATCCCATTTGCTAGCCATATGTCACAGAAGCACCGGCAGGAGAAGAAAAGGTCCGACTGGAAACTCTTACTTGTTTTTAGTTCTGCAATAGTGTCCAACTAAGACAGAGAAGGTCCGTCACAACTGTGGGCACTACGAGGTTCGCAATTAAAACAGTTCTGTGCATCGGCCATTCTTAATAGTCTTAATATTTTCGTACCGTGGTACACCTCTGTACCGAACCCAAAGTGCCTGTACCGAACGGTTTGGTACGATTCGGTGTGTTGTTACACCTACCCTGCTTCATCATGGTTTTCCAGATATGGGTTGCGTCCATTTAACTGTTCATATAAGTTTGAATTATTGCTCCATGCAGCTGGAAAGTACCAAAAAACAGTGAGGCCCTTCTGATTTGTCATCATGCTTTCACCTTTTGGCTGTTTGGACTTTCAAACAGGTAATAGATTGCATTAATTAATTGAAAAGGTCTTCAAAATTGAGATTTGCGCTACAAATATGTTATAACCGTCTTGTAACTTGTCTGCATACATGCATATCTGCTCTTTTTAATAGTTGCATTCCTGCTGTCTGAGCTGTCTGCGGTCAATTTAGTGAACCCCAAGGTGTATTATGACTTTTGGCACAGATTAATATGCATTGCAAAGCAAACTCTGGATTTGAATATACAGTACAACCTGCCCTGACATGTGGTACTTCTAAAATCTTTATACAATTATTATTCCTGGTAAAACTGATGTGTGTCCTGTTTTTCTGGTGGGCTACTAATGTGGTGTTGGCTTGCAAAAAGACTCTCCATCAGCTGTTTTAGCAAGTCAAAGCTAATTTTTGTCTGCACATCTATCTTTGCTTTTGTCCATTTATCCATCCATCTGTCTCTTTTGCATGACCTCGGAGAAAGAGTTGACGAAGCGTGATCGCAAATGTGTCTCTGATCGCTGTGGTTTTCCACGTTTGTTCGCTTCACTGACTTCCTGACACCTCTTGGCTCTAGGCGACGTCCCCGCAGGTTCAAAACAAGGTGAATATCTGACTATAAACTAAACGCCGGCTCGTTGTACGGTAACTTTATTGGTCCCTGCAGGAAAATTGGTTTCAGACTGTGAGAAAACGCTGCTGCTTAAAAATGCAAATAACCAAACTGACAGCAGCAAATAGGCACACAGCTAATTAACGATACAATGCGTCTTGACAAAGGTTAATGCATTCCTGCTATCTCCTATGCATTCACACACACTCATCCAGTCAGTCTAATGGCAATTTAAGTGCATGTTTAGCACTGGTTGCTGCATGGTTACGATCATGGTGAGCATCTGCCAGAGTCACTAACTAGTCGTACGCATGTTTGGTGAGGTAGGAACGGCAAAAGAGAGTTTTAATGTCTGCGTTTTTAATTCTTTTGATGATCGTTTGAGGAGATGGCGACGTCAGGATCTGCATTTCACTCCGAGGCGTTTGCAGAAGTGTGCTTGGGCTGAGCGAGTTAAATAACGAGCGGAGAGTAGCGATTGCAGTTTTTGCGTTTTCTCACAGAGGTTATCTTTCCTCTGAGATGTTACACGACCTGATGGCATTAAAAGGCACACGGAGTCAAACGCCCACCCCTGCGGGCTAACTGGAAGCAGATGCCGGGCTTCCTACTGGCTTGTGTTTATGTTCTCGAGCACATTCCTCTTCACCTCCTCCACGTGTCTGCCCTGCTGTGGCCGTCTCCGAGCTGGATGTCTATACAGCTGGGCCCGAGAGCAGCGCCTGGCCCGTCGGAGCCCAGAACTAGAGTCCCCTTGGCGAGTTTTATTGGCCCCGGTGCCTGCGAAGTTGAGACAGCTGGAAATCGTTCCTCTGTCACGTTGGCTTAAACCAAACCCCCGTGGAAGCGACTGAAGGTCTGCTGGGCCTGGACGTCTTATCGAACTCCTCCCCCGAGCTCCTGCTGCGATTATAAGTCAGCGAGTTTGGGCCGGGAAGCTTTGTCTACGGCTCTGGCACCAGGCCCCTTCATGTGGCCAAGTTTAAAGTTTCGGGGCCTGTGGTGATTTTCTTTGGCTCCCACTGCTCTCTACCCCGTATGATTAGTGTAAAGAATGAGAAGAAAGACTGCAGCGAAACCAGATGATCTGTGCATTCAGCTGAGTCACGGCACACAGCACTTTTAACCCTCTGAACTCAGTGCAGTTTCTGGCTGTTCTTTTTTGCTTTTATCACATTAATCAGTCCCTCCAGGATTTCTTGGGTGTTTTTCAAGATTGTTGCGGCCTAAATTGCTTGAATTTAGCTGCTTCTAAAAAATTGCGATGTAAGTTGCGATGTTTTAAGCGTATTTGTTGCGATGAAATTGCAGGAGGCGGTAAAAAATTGTTAAAAAGTTGCATTTTTTTCTTTGTTTTGTATAATTCATTAAAAATTTAATAGTTTAAAAAGTTAATTTCACATCCTGCCACACGCTCACAGCTCGTCACGTCAGTTAATTAATCTAACTGACCTTCATTGTTTCAGTGCTGGACACAGATCTGGATGCAACAGCTTCATCACGGTGGTTTGTCTGGTCTGTGGTCCGCTGGTTTCACCCATCCTCCTGATATGTTTACGGTAGAAAAGTGTTTGTCAGTGGATGGTTTTGGTTTGTGTTCCACCTCAATATTCCACGGGGTGAAAACAGTTTAGCTCCGCTTTGGTGAAGAACATGAGGGAATTGTTTTGCAGTAGTTTTTGTTGCATCTGTATCTTCAAACCATAAACAAGGAAGTGAATTCGGTGACATACGTGCATTACTGGGGACTGCTGTGATTGGTGGAACTCACGGGAGACGGGACAAAATTGCGGAAAAGTGGCGGCGATTGGACAAAATTGCAAGGTCGCGCAGAATTCATGGAGATTGGTTGAATTTGCGTTAACTGTTGCGATCGCAACATCGCGACTTCCTGGAGGGACTGATTTTTGAAGTTCTGCTGTCGTGGGGAACTGAAAAATGTCCTTTGTAACAGATTTATACTGGCATAAACCATCGAAAACAAAGGACGAAAGCTGGATTTCATTGATCGTTTATTGTACAAAGAAAAATTTGGAATCAACATGTCCAGCATTTTTCCAAGTGTCCACAGATGTTACCATCACTGAAGTCCTGTTGGCTGCAAATGAGTCACTAATGGCTTTCTGGCTGCACAGCGGAGCATTGAATTTTTATTTTTTTACAGAATCTAGTTACTGCATTTGGTTTGTTTTGTACATGTAGAATAAAGTGACTTTGATGAATTAATAAATTAATTTTAAGCTCCGATCTTGTTATTCTTCTCTGAGTGAGCGGCATGTCACAGTTAATTACAAAAAGGACCGCTGGAAAGTTGAAACGAGTGTCTGGTTCTGATAAATTGTGCAATTCCGGCGATTCTCTTTTCCAGAAAAGACGCCTTTTCAAAGCCGCCGATGGGTTTTTGGAGTTCAGAAGTTTAAGGCGAGTTAACCACGACATTGAAGGCGATCTGCAGTCAAATGCTGATTTTGGCTTTACGGAGACAAATAGTCTGCAAAGTCTCGGGAAAAGCCACATCTCAAGGCATCGAACCGACGTCATAAATAATTCAAATGTGCATAAATATCTTCAGGACCACTGTGAAGGGCTCCACTGACCCTTTAAAGAGGCTTGTGGCCTGAGCACGTCCTTTCTTAAACGTTCACGGTCGATCATGCCAGGAGGATTCAGCTGGACCTGACTCTCTGGGCGTTTACCTCAAGACCGAGTCACGCTTTCCCTTCCAGGTCAGTCTGCCAGGGGAGAAGTAGGGCGGCCAGCAAATTAAGATATTTGGATTAGACCGCTTAAGCCGTGTTGTAGATTTCCATTCTTGCGTGTCAGGCACAGTGTGAGTCACAGCTCTGCATCTTTTGGATGCAGCTCCTAGGAGGGAATCCAGCCATGATCTGTGCATGAAAAATCCCTGGGCTCACACAGTAGATGGGCGTTTCACTCGGTTATGCCTTCTCAGCACTTTGATGCATCTATGCTCGCTCTGGCTGGATAGGAACCCTGTAAGGAAGCTGCTCCTACAAAGACTGCACATCTCGTATTCATGTGAAGTTCATTTTAAAGTATTGTTTCCTGGGTTTAATCATCACATCAGTGCAGCGTAGTGTCACTCTGAGCGTCTCTCAGTGGATCTGCGTGGGTCGTGCAGCCCATAAATCATCTTCACAAAAAGCATTCACCGATGCTTTAGTGAGAGTCGGAGCTGCGAAATAAACATTCTTCACGCTGTCACCTGTGTCTCCTTCCTCCTCAGCTCTGTTGATTTCTTCTATTCCTGAAATATAGGGCAGGCAGAGGGAGCAGGGTGAAGACAGTAGAGGCTGTTTGATTTCAGTGGGTGTTGAGGACTGTCCCACATATGCAGTGCATATAGATGTAATCCTTACGTAACGTGTGCCGCGATACTGCTGCCTCGGCTTGCGTCGTATTTTTAGCCGACTGGCAGCATGGCAGGGATGAGTGTCGTTCTTTGGCCTGTCATGTGCCTCCGTCGGCAGAGGTGACACCACTGAGCTCTCTGCTGCTTCACATCCACGGGACTGAAATGAATTAGGTCAACATCTTTCTTTTGTTGCACTTTTGTAATAAGTGTGGAGTTAGCTGTACTTACCGCCTGCTCCATGATATAATACCCAAGCCTGTTTTGTGTCGGTTGAGTCTCATGCAAAATCCCACTGGGTCGGTAAAGCTGCAGTCATTTGCAAGAAACGAGATATGTGCTGCACTGGCTGACACCCTGAGCTGCTCCACCCTTCCCTTTATGATACACTGCATATAATATTTTATAGTTTCTGCGTGTTCTGCATTGGCTGTGATTGTGTTTTAAGATGAACAACACCTGACGTTAGACCAGCATGTAGTGTGGTTGCTACGCAGCTAAGAAACCATGTGTGCTGAGCATGTTGTTGTTATGCCTGTGAAATACAAGAATGTCACCCCAGGACCTCGTACGAGCACACATGCACTCACACGCACAACAAACTCCGCGGATTTCTCGCCTCGTCTTCAGGGTGTCCGTCAGCCTTTCCAGACGCATGCAGCGAGTGTTGTGGGCACATGTGAAGGTGCGATAGGAATGTGTGTGTGTGTGTGTTCATGGTTTCCTATGTGACCAACGCTGTGTTTTCTCCTCGTGTCTCACCTCCTCGGTGCCTCTACAAAGGCAGGAGTTTGAATCCGAGTTATTACAAAACAATATGTATTTTGAATTGGAATGGTGATGATTTGAACCAGCTGAGTTCTCACATGCACCAGCGCTGCAGTGGACTTGTTTTCATTTTGAAATGAGAAGTAATTCCCAAGTAAACATTTTTGTAAGAGAACTGAGCACGTGTCCCACATCCTGCCCTCGGAGAGTTACTCCAGTGTGTTGCAATGCGAGTGTCCCAGGAACATTTATGAGGCTCTTCAGTGTGTTGGGCAGGAAGTTGACGCAGACTGTGGTCTTGGACTCAGGATGCTGTGCAGATGTTATGGACCTTAAAGCTCCCGTGGTCACTTGTTTAACTCTCTGAACCCCGAAACCTGCTGGCAGGTGTGAAAAACATGTTGTCTTTAAAGAATCGCCTACATAACGCCATTTATCAGAGCCGGAAAGCGTGAAAACACAAAGGCCTGCTGGGTTTTCCACTTTTTGACTGTCTTTGAACTAACCCCACTAATAAAATCACTTTTTCTGCATGTCTCATTTAGAAATTTGCCAAAAACACCAGATTTGCAATAACCAGATTATGTGAAAAGCAAAAAAATTCTGCTTTCCTTTGCACAACTTGTTCTCCTTTTCCACCAAGCTGGTTCCAGGTCTAGTTCGGAGCCAGAGCCTGACTTAGCACCAGGTCTTTGTGTTTCCACCACCTAAGCACCGACTCCAGGTTCTAAAAACTGGAGCTCAGCAAGCACCAACTCTTTGCTGGTCCAGGGCTAAGCACCGAGTACGTCAGGGGCTGGGGGCGGGGTTATGGTGACCAACCATCAACGGTGGAAAGGGACACACAAGCGCTAATTAGTGTCCTTGTTCTCCAGGACGTCCCTGGTCCCATCACACATGTATTGGAATGACTCCTGGAAGTTTACCACAAACTGTTGACCTGAAATCCGCTACAGTTGTGTCCCACCAGTAGCGTGATCACGGATGTGTCCAGGCAACAGGAGGACCTCCGCCTCACAATCAGCCTTAAGACCATCTATAGAGATAAACATAGATATTATCATCAACTTACTGCTTTTGTTTAACTGCTATGTAATGGATGCTAGCGTAGTGGTTTTACAATGACCCAATGGCTCCAACTTGACTCCTTGACAACGGAAAAGCAAACAGGTTCTTAAGAGGAACCAGATTTGAACCAGCTAAGCACCAGAACTAGCACCTGGTTCAGGGTATGAGAAGCCATGATTGACTCGGCTGCAATCAACGGTCACCTGACAAAAAGAATTTTATGACACTTGGCTGAACTGCAGGCTGTGTTTACAGAGCAGATAAGAGACAAGTATAGAAATAAATCAGAGCGATTGAGCGCAAAATAAAACATGCTTAAGCAAAAAAACATAAATGCAGCACGGCACAGAAATGGTACGTTGTCAGCAAGTTGATCCTTCTGACTTTTTGGGTTCTAAGCAGGATAACTGGCTTGTGGCGGCCAAGCGTTCCTTCGATGTCACTTCCTATCACCGTGAAGCAGAATTCACCAAGCGTCGGATTGTTCGCCCGCTAATGGGCAACGTGAGCTGGGTTTAGACCGTCGTGAGACAGGTTCTTTTTGATGATTTTTGATTCATGCCAACACATGAAGCATGGTAAAATGTTTTTGTAGATTTGATTCGCAGGGCAGTGTGAAAAAAACATACGCAGGGGATGTAAAACCTTTAAAAAAGTAGTGAAATATCTCTAGTATGTAGAGCCAACATGTTTTTCCAGTATGTGTAACATCTGGTGCTTATATCTTGAACCAGATGTTTAATTTTCAGCTTTTGTTTTACCTCTTTTTTTATGATTCATGGCACTATTATTGTGACATATTGCACAAAAGACATGTAGGAATGTTCTCTACTTCTAGGTATGCGGTGTTCCTTCATATTGAAACTGCTTGGAGTTCAGAAGGTTAACCAGTTTAGCTACCTGATAATTACAGGAGAGAAGCTAGTAACAAGGTAGACTTAAGAGAGCTGCATGATTTGGGCCAAAATGATATATTGAGATCATGATTATACATTAATTTAAACATCCGAAGCACTGCTTTCTTTCGCTTTCACGGTCACAGCGCTGCCTCTTTTGGAATGCAGCTTCTGTGAGGGAATCCAGCGGTGATCTGTGCATGAAAAATCCATGGGCTGATGCAGCAGATGGGTGTTTCTCACTGTTATGCCTTCTCAGCACTTTGATGCATCGCTGCTCGCTCCGTCTGCATGAGAAGCCAGTTTGTGCTACATTTGGCAATCTGTGAGGAAGCTGTTCCAGAGATGTTCTAAAGGAGCAACACCGCATGTAAAGAATCCTTAATAGAGAATCTGCGGGAAACTTCTGTTAAGTCCTGCTTCTCCTTCCAAGAAACAATAGTCTGCTTTGTACCAGCAGAACCAGGAAAAATCTAATCAGTCCCTCCAGGATTTCACGGGCGGTTTTGAAGATTGTTGCTCCTAAAATGCCTGAATTCGCGGTAGCTTTTCTAAAATATTGCGATGTAAGTACGATGAAATTGCGGGAGACGGTAAAAAATTGCTGAAAAGTTGCATTTTTTTCTTTGTTTTGTATAATTCGTTAAAAATTTGAAAAGCTTAAAAAGTTAATTTCACATCCTGGCACACGCGTGTTCACACACACACGCTCACAGCTCGTCACGTCAGTTAATTAATCTAACTGACCTTCATTGTTTCAGTGCTGACACAGATCTGGATGCAACAGCTTCATCACAGTGGTTTGTCTGGTCTGTGGTCCGCTGGTTTCACCCATTCTCCTGATATGTTTACGGTAGAAAAGTGTTTGTCAGTGGATGGTTTTGGTTTGTGTTCCACCTCAATATTCCACGGGGTGAAAACAGTTTAGCTCCGCTTTGGTGAAGAACATCAGGGAATTGTTTTGCAGGTCTTTAGCAGTAATTTTTGTTGGTAAGTGAGAGACGTTACTATGGCACATGTCTGCATCTTCAAACCATAAACAAGGAAGTGAATCTGGTGACGTACGTGCATTACTGGGGACTGCTGTGATTGGTGGAACTCACGGGAGGCGGGACAAAATTGTGGAAAAGTGGCGGTGATTGGACGAAATTGCAAGGTTAATTGTTGCGATCACAACATCGCGAGCTTGTGGAGGGACTGTCTAATACACAGTAGAAGTATAAACTGAAGGGAAAAACGTTTTTCAAACCTTATTGTGGAGGAAAATACCAGATTACAAGATTAGACTGGTGTTTTAGTAGATTTTGTGTTGAAGAGACCTTTGAAATTATGGCTCCCTCCCCCATTCATTTAGATCGGAGCCTGGTTTGATTCATCTGAAGTCATTGCTTGAGGTGTGTGTGTGTGTTGGTGGGGGGAAGCCATTACCAATATAGCTGCTGAGTAGTAAGACTTGTCTGTAATAGGGGTGGGTACCTCACGATACGACACGATACGTGATACATAGCTGCGATATCGATACTATAACTACACTGCGATACTGCGATAATCGATATATTGCAAGACAGTGACATAACGATGTATCACGATATCTCTAACTGAAAAATACAAAATGCCTGTGAAAAGGTTAAGTTCAGTGTTTATTCACTTTCACTAGATTTGACACAAATTTGGATGAACCACTGAACTAAAGCTGCCTGTAATCTTGCCATAGGTCTCTTTTACAAACACACTGACTGTAACTTCTCAATGTCTACATGTTGCATCACATAATGCTGGCGGCCATCTTGCTTTAAACGTTGTGCTAACGGCTGCAGGCTGACTTGAAACCTCAGCTGCATCAGCCGCTTTCTGGGCCAGGAGTTCAGGATGGTGGCGTTGCAGGTGGGTTTGCATGTTGGTGGTGTTGCCTGTGTACTTTACCTTTGCGAGGCAGTTCTTGCATATGGCGTAGTCTTTGTCCAGCTTGCTTGTTCCCTCAATGAAAGCCCAAATGGGTCCACTCTTTGGACTTAAACATGGATGGGGCGTCTCTTACGGTAGCGTTGCTGTCCTCCATTACACCTGTATAAACTGTTGTTGGGTCGATTCATTTCTGCTCCAGTCTCCTTCATTCATGTGATAAACGCCACCAAGTGGAGACATTAAGTAGTGACGCTGGGGAAATGGCAGCTGGCAGGGTTTAGAGCTCCTTATTAGATTAATTGAAGTATGGTTATTTGTCGCCAGCGTATCGATATCTCATATCGCACGAGGAGGGACGACGATGTATCGCTGTGTCGATATTTTGTCCCAACCCTAGTCTGTAATGATTTGGACTGTTTCTGTTACACATTTAGACATTTGCACCAAAATACAATAAGGTTCTTCTTGGCCTGGATTCTGTGCGTCTCCTGGAGGGAAAATATACATTGATAATAATACCGATGCTCCCTGAACGCCTCACTTTTAGGCTAAGGTAGATGCTAGCTCGATGGCTGTGCTTAGAAATTACTTTGATAAGAGTGAAATAAGGTGTTCTAGTGTTGCAAAAGTGCATTTATTAGCTTGAGGTTTCAGTGCTAGACCTTGTTTGAAGAGTTCCTTTGGTTTAGATTTACGTAAGCTGAAAAATATGCATTGCAGACGTCCCTATCGCAGTTGATCTTGAGCCAAAATCATAGCTGTGATTAGTATTCAATTAATAATGCAGCTCGAGACAGGATTGAGTGTGGAGGTCTTCATAACATGTGAGGAATAGATCTACCAGAGGTGCCTGGGTCCACTTTCTGCCTTATCACAGCTGGCCAGACACCGCTTGGCTCAGGAAATCGGCGCCCCGCGCTGTGACTGTCTTCCCATTGGTTTCCCACAGCGTCGAAATGATGAGGTGAGATGCATTTGTAATCCGAGTGTAAGAGCCAGGACACAGTGAACCGGCAGACTCTCGCCATCTGTCAATAGCTGGAAGGGACATCCGAAGAAAGACGAGCACGTCACTCCTTTGTTTGGGTGTAAGCTCGTAACCCGTTGACCCTGCAAAGATCATCTCATTATACCAATAAACACCCAGGTTTTATCCGCTAAATGTTGCGTCCAAAACAGATAAGCATGGACAGACCCGCTCATTAGATTTAAAAAAGAAAATCTGGCTCTGTTAATGAAGAAAACAGAGACACATGGGATTTTGTTCCATCTGCTGCTGCCTTACTGAGAAAATCTCCAGCCTACATGGTTTGATATTAACATAATGTGGCTGTTTTAATGTTTGTGCTTCATGTCAGTCAACAGCAGCAACACGAGGAAACAGAGAAAGACTTTGGCAACTTCGAGCTCTTCTCGACTCGTAATGGTCTCTCATGATGAGGTGAATAAACCGAGGTACTTGCAGGGTTTTATGTAGCTGTGATGGCAGCTGGAGTTCTGCTCTTACAGCATCACACAGATTAAAAGCTGGCAGCTCTTTCACCTTTCCCCTGAGCCAACGCATTTAGACCGGCTAACACACCCTGCTAATTAAAGCTCTCTTTCCCCACACCCTCTTACGGCACATGGTTGGAATCACAGGCCTTGTCCAGCTGAATTATTCACAATTAAACTGAGCAAAAACTTCTGGATCACCAAATCTGGATGCAATGAAACGGCTATCCGGAGGAGAAGATGTCATGGACTCTAGCATCCTCTGTTTGCCAAGTGTGTAAAGTTATTTGCAGTATTTCTAGATTTCCCACACCTTCTGATTTTAGCTGCAGTGAAACCAGAGTAATACTGTATTTTATGTAACTGACCAGGAGAAGAGCCAGAGTGCTGTCGGGGGTAAAGTTTCATTTTAACCCACAGAGTCGCACTCAGTGTCCCGGAGGCTTCGGTGTCACTGAGGCCGACCGAGGTTTAAAACCACCACACCCGTATTATACCCCCACAAAACCCCAGAAGTCTAATGTAAAACAAGACTTTAGCCATTTAGCATTTTGACTTTGATCCAAATGGAGTCCTGTTTTGCCAAGAACAGCTCAGGAGAGTCACATCAGGTTTATTGTTCGAGGCAGTAATGTTTGTAGAATGAAAAATAGCTGGGCAAAACTGGCGGCAGTTAAAGCTGTATCTGCCCAAAGCAGGACAAAAACCTGATATTTATTTATCTGAGTGACATCTAGCATGATTTAACTTGATGTATAACTTGATTGTTGTTAATAGGAGTGCAAATTCTAAACTGTTTCCTTACCCAGCCAATAGTCAGACATGTTAACAATCAATAATCGATTACTTGTTCTAATGAATGAAAACAGTGGATGTATTTCCGGACATTTTTTTAAACCACTGACTCTTAATTTTGGCTGCAAAATTGACTTAAACTTGCTTTTATTAGGACAGACCCTCGGCTCCTGGCCTGTTTTTACAAAAATCCAGCTTAGCGTTAGCGTAAGCCTCAGGTAGCTAGCAGAACCAAACAGATGTCTTTTCCACAAGTTTTTGCTGGAGAGTTCATTAACATGATTAGCAGTAAGACACAAAGGTAGTGTACTTGTTTTGTGGACCCTAGCGGGCGGTCAGCAAACACTCCTGTAACTCCATCGCAATAAACAGTAAGAGGCTCCACCTGGTGGCAAACCAGGTACCACAACAGATCTATAGTACATCTTTGAAAGTTAAGCTGCGTATTTCTTATATTCTGCCGTATTTTTACCTGCGTCAAGGAGGTTGGGTGTTGGCTGGCGTTGGTTTGTTTGTTTGTTTGTGTTCAAAATAACTCAAAAAAGTTATGGACAGATTTGGATGAAATTTTCAGGAAATGTGTGAAATGGGACAACAAACAATTGATGACATTTTGGGACTGATCTGGATCACCGTCTGGATCCAGTTTTTTACTCTAAGTGCAACCGGATGGACAATTAAATGTGGTTTACTCTAAAAGCCACCAGAGGGCACTCTTGTTTTTGGGGTAACCCCCTCTGACCACATGACATATTGGGACTCCACGTGACAGACAGCGACAATGGCAGACTTCTCTTTCCTTCCTGAGTGACATACGCACGGTTGGGCCGGCATTCTTATCTCCGCTTGTCTAAGAAGCTGGGAGGCTGTTAGGAGCTGCCGCGCTAGAGGCCGCGCCTGTTCATTAGGTCGGATGGGGTGAAGGCCGCATTGTCGGTAGGACATTTGAACTGTATGTAATTACATTTGTATCTGTAACGTTCCATATAAAATATGTGAATTGGGAGATTGAGTTGGGGGTGGACTGAAGCTCCTTGGCGGAGGTATGAGCTCTATGAGTGCTTTTCTAGTTTATTATATATTCAATCAGTTTAAGTATTTGGGTAAAGTTATTAATTGCCTGGGCTGTAGGGTGGCTCAGTGGTTAGCAGTATCGCCTCACAGCTAGAAGATCCCCAGTTCGTGTCCCGGTTTGGACGCCTGGGATCTTTCTGTGTGGAGTTTGCATGATCTCCCTGTGCAGTGTGGGTTTTCACTGGGTACTCCGGCTTCCTCCCGCAGTCCAAAAACATGCTGCAGCCGACTCCGTCTTCGCCCGAGTCGGCTGGGATAGTCTCCAGCCCCCCCCCCGCGACCCTACAGAGGATTAAGCGGTGTATAGATAATGGATGGAAATGGATGGATGGACCAATTAATCTTAATAAAATATGTTTTGTCATTGCATCCCTCAGTCAAGTAGCTTCACAATGGAGAGAATACATCTAAAATCAAACCAAGATTTTTGCCAGATCAACCCTCCAACAGCTGCTCCCATTAAAAATGTCTCAGTTTCTCCTCATGCTATTAATTTTGTTCAGTCGTGTCTTCGGCCCAAATGCAGGTTTAGTTGTTTTGCCTCCCATTCTGACCTCCGTGCTCCCGATTCCTGTTTTCTTGAAAGAGGCACAACGATCGTGACGCAGAAAACATCAGTGGTTAAAAGCCGGATCAAAGTAACACTGTGTTGAGATGTTGTGGTTATCCTCAGAGGGTCTTTCTCCTGCGTTTGTGAAGCAGAACATGTACTCATCTTGCTCGGAGATTCACCCTATGAACTATCGCTTGTCTGAAACAGTCACATCTGCAGCTTGTGAAAGTGTTCTTTTCAGGCTTTTGTTTCAGTAGGGATCAGTACTGTTCAAGATGATTACCACTCCACAATTTGCCATTTACAGAGGATGTCTTATTTATTGTATTTAAAAGGCCTGTTTTCATTATTTTTCCACTTGAAAGTGACACCTCAGGCGTTTCTCTAGTGCTGACTTGATTATTCACCCGTGTCAACGTACCTGTCAGCCTCCGCTTCTTCAGTTGGTGCAGATGATGTTGTGCAGTGAGGACATGACCTTCTTAGGAAAGATTAAGAAAACTAGCATTTGGCTTTTATCAGTCTTTCTAATAGGCTTCATGATATCACAGGGCTTCTAAGCTCAGATTTAAATGTGGGACTGGAATGTAATTGAGGCAGAATGTTAAGTGTGGAGAAACACCTCAGTGCTCCCTCTTTAAAATGCACACTCAGGTCTGTGAAGCCAGTCAGGCTTTAACTGAGCTGTTTCACTCCTCAGAATTAGAGGAAGGTTCAAAACCCTGAACACCAGCGATGTTCTGTCCTCTTCGGAGCCACGTGTGTCCTTGAATCAGGACGCTGAACCTGCAGCTGATCACGTGACCTGAAGTCAGTCTGGTCAAAGACCGTCTGCTAACTACCTAAACTGCAAATTGCTGCCTGATACCTAATCATATACCCTCTTCTGCTCTTATTTTTACCCTCTTTTCTCATTTGCCCTTCCGCTGGCCTCCTCTGAGTAAGATTTATGACTGTCACATTTTTTTTTTATTTTACTGCCGTAGCAAGGACGCAAGAGCCGGCTGTACCTGCTACCACAACGAAAATTAATCTCCCCGCCCGTCTCTCTCTCCCTCTGTGTCCCTCTCTTCCTCTTTCCCTCTGAAGGCAGTCGGTGGGGATGGGAAATGATGGAGGACAAAGGCCCTCGTGTAGCCGACTACTTTGTGGTGGCCGGTCTGACGGACCCGTCCAAGCCGTTGGACCAGGAGATCCACTTTGATGATGTCTGCCACAAGACGGCCAAGCCTAAGGCGCCCATCACCGACGTTGCAGTGGTGATCCGCTCGATGGGCGAGGAGGCGCCGCCCGGGTTCACCTGCATAGAGACGACACCCACCGGCCAGTCGGCTGATCTCAACAACGGCGGCCTCATGGCGCCGCAGATCTTCCTGTGCTACAGACGAGGCCGCGACAAGCCGCCGCTCACTGACCTGGGGTAAGAACCAGAGGAGTGTTGGTTTTTGTTTCTGAAGTGTGTTTTGTGTGCAAGAAGACAGCGGAAAATGAAGGCTGTGTTCCAAGACTGCGTACTTTTTCATTTTAAGTGTATACTGAACTGTACATATTGTATGCATACTACACTTGGTAAATGGTCTGCACTTATATAGCACCTTTCTACCTTAATGGTACTCAAAGCGCTTTACAATGCGTTTTGCATTCTCCTGTTCACACATATTCAAACCAATGACTTCCATGCAAGGTGGGTCCGTGTACGTCACAGCCATTAGTTTTCTTATTTTGAGCTTTCAAAATAAAAACAAAAAATAAACCGTTTCCCGTTTTTTCAGTGATAATACAAAATGAAAAACAGAAAACGGGCCCTAATTCATTATCCATTATCTGATTTAATTAGATGTGTTTGTAAATGGAAATTAAAATTAAAATACACCCGTGGAAAACTTATTTCTCTATTTCCTGTTGGTTTTGGCTCCGTGACCCGTCTGACTTCTGATGAGGAAGGATCTGGTATCTAAAGCTCCAGTGTTAGCTCACTGTTAGCAGACCTTGCTGTGTGCCGTGGCCTGATGAAGACCCACTGTGGGGTCCAAACGTTGCTTGGCACACATTGTTCACTATTTCACAGTGGACTTTTCACCAGTGTGGGTTTCATTTGTCCCTTTGGAGGGACCTTGTGGTGCCGCTAGCGCTAAATCGCTAGCGTTCGGCTGCTTTTTGGGACATTTTTGGGGAGGATTGGAGGTTTTCTGTTACTTTAGCTTTGCCAGAAAGCAAAGTAGTGATTTAGCGCTAGCGGCGGAGCTAGCGCTAAATTGCTAGTGCCATGTGGGTCATGCGACATAAGCACTAGGCTATCAGGGTGCCTAAACGTTAGAATTTTGATGTGAAAATGATTCTGGGAAGGAAAGGGGCCAGACTAGGTGTTTGATACAACCACAGTGAAGTTTGGAATAGTGTCAGCCCATCTGGAAAAAATGGGATAAGCTGCAGAAAGTGGATGGAGGGATGATGAAACTACATGAAAGTGAAGGAATTACGTTCTAAGAGTTCATCCTGAGGGAAACATACTGTAAATACGTGTAGCAAATTTCAAGGAAATCCATCCAGTAGCTGCTGATTATTTCACTAAAACTACAAATGTCAACCTCAGGGTTGTTCTGCTTTGAACAGTGAAATAGAAACCATGAATACTGAAGCAGAGAAAGAAAAGACAGAAATTCATTTTTACATTTGCACTTTGAAATTGCAGCACCTGCTTCTGCTTCACTGACTCCAGAGTACAAAGGTGGCTGATGGAAACATGCACTGATTCACATGCATTTAATTTTGCTGAACTTTCAGATACTCCCTGTAAATATACGATGTGCCCAGCTTCACTGAATTCTCTCGACGTCTGAAATGAATCACTGTAATGAAGTGCACTGAGTCTGAGCCGACCTAACCCATATGGGGATGTTATTTATGTGTGTATTACAGCTTGTTGCTGTTTCCATTATTTGCCTCACTTCTAGTAATGATTGACTCCTACATCCAGCAGACGTTGCGGTCGCTGTTTCTGTAACTGTCAGCTTTCTACATCCCTCCCTGCTCCTTGTTATTGTGAGAAAAGGTAGAACGTGAAGAGTGGTCTTAACTGCAGAGTGCTTCGCTGGGCCTGAAATCGTCCCTTGCAGCAGTTTTCCTCAGCGGACGCTTTCTGTCTGCGTGGCAACCGTTCCCCCGTTGTGATTTCTGCAACAAAAACTGGGAGTGAAGCGCAGTTACAGGTGTCATCCTCAGCAGCATCTTTTGAGCTGTGTGGATTCGGCGCTGTTTGTTCAGCCGCTGCTCACCTACAGCTGCAGAGGCAGGTGGTGACAATGCTAAGGAGGCTCATGCTGGCCTCTGACACTACAGAGCGCAGTGCTTATCAGGCCCTGACACAGAGGCTCTGCTCAGACAGTATCAGCAGCTTTGGTGTGCTGATAGCCCAGAGGGGCTGCACTTCCCAGACACTGGTGGGACTAATGGGAAGCTGAGTGTGGGGGGTTTAGTGTGCAGACGTAGCCATCACTGACACGCATTTTCACTTATTGCTCCATGTGATGGTGAGTTGTTGCCTGGCCTGCAAAGTACAACTGGAGCGATGAGTTAATTAGTCAATTAGTTGTAAACGCTTACATTAATTCTACACTATTTTATGATTTATTAATTGGTTGGAGTAATTATTAAAGGAAAAAAGACCAAAGTCTCTGATTACAGCTTCTATTTTCTTTACTCCTCTTCGACAGCAAACTGAATATATTTGGGTTGTGTACAAAAAAACAGATTTAATGATGCCCTCTTGGCCTTTGGGGAACAGTGATTGACATATTTTTCTTATTTTTGTACATTTTATCGAGCAGACAACTCATTGAATAACCAAGACAACGATCAACAGTGAAAACGGTAGTTCAGATATTCTGTTTACTGTCACAGAGGAGGAGTTAATCAGAAAATACTCAACTTTAAGGAGCTGGAATCAGAGAATTCAGTGTTCTTTCTCTTTAATCAATTATCAGAATAGCTGGTGATTAATTTAATAGTTAACAACTAACTAATACCAAATACCAAGCCCTGAGTCTGACTCTCCTAAAGGGACGCCGTTATTATTCATGTTGCTGATTACACCTGCGCTTCCTCTGCTTTGAAGTGTCCAAATATCTGCTGTGAAAAGGTTTGAGGAGGAATATGAGGAGCAGCGACATTAACGTGCTGTTTAATAAATCTTTTAGTGTTCTGTTAAGTTGTTTTCTATCAGAGGTTGGTCGCCTCGGCTGGAATAAAAGACCAACTCCTCTGCAGAACACTGTGCAGAGCTTTGACCTCCTTGCACAACTCCATCTGTTTGGAGAGGTCTGTTCGAGGTCTAATTCAGCAAACACAAAGGGCAGTTTGAAATTCAGATTGCAGGACTGGTGGTTCTGTCAATAAAGCGTGGATGTCAACAGCGCTGGTCTGATGGCCGGAGCTGCAGCGACAGGAAAACGCTCTGATGTAACGGAAGATGTGCAGAGCGCCAGGATGAAAAACTGACTGTGAACCCTCCCACAGATGACCACTTTAAATTCTGCTCTCTTTCAGTGCCACAAAATGTCTGTTGAGCTCACTTGAAACGGTAATGGAGGATAAGTGCATAATGGAAGCACAGGGAGGGACGTTTAAAACTACTGCCACTGTTGTGCACCTCGCCTCTTGTCCTCTGAGTGGTTTGTGCGAGGGTCCTCCTGCGCCTCGCTGCAATGCTGTAAGGGTTAATATGTTTGGTGTGAACTGAACATGAGGACTGTGGGGTTCACCAAATCCCAAAAGTGCCAAAAATAATTTCAATTTTCATTTGCAAAACGTCTTAATAGGAGATAAAAACTATTTTAGCTTGGACACAAAATGATCTCTGTTAGAATTTTGAAAGCATTCTGAAATACATTCGGACATCGACGCCAAGTATGCATTTAGATCAGTGGTTCTCAACTGGTCCAGCCTCAGGACCCACTATGTCTCTATTAATGACGGTCGTGACCCAAATTTTTGAAGTTTGCTGTTCCTGTTAACAAATTAAGGTTCATTTGGGTGTAGTCTCAACATATTTTGATACAATTTAGGAAAATTTTGGCTTATTTTTTGTTAATTTTGGTATATTTGGACGCTTTTGCCAAGTTTTGGGCGTATTTTGACAGATTCTGAGCACATTTTTGTGTATTTTTGGGACGCTTTGGCATAAATTTCTCCAATAAGCTGGCAGAGCCGAATCTAGAGGTTAATAGTGGGCAACTACTGGTGTCACCACCACTAAATATCCTGCTATTGAAAGCAAACTGTGTCATAAGAAACACGTCCTTTAACAAAAAGACTTTATACCAATACTTTTTTAGGGGGCCATGCTTCTGCGACCCTCTAAAAATGGCTTCGCGACCCACTTTTGGGTCCCGACCCACCATTTGAGAAGCAGTGATTTAGATAGATAGGTGGCTTTTTACTGCAGGAACTCTGTGAGCAACCATTTCAACCCATCAGCGGCGTTAACTTTGATTGTACCAAAGCAATGACAAACAGTAGTTACTAGAGGTAACTCCAGTCATATGGACATGTAGGAGATATACCAGTGGAGGTTCGCTGTGTTGGCCTATGTGGTGACTTTAACCATGTCAGACACACTGCAAAAACTCAACATCTTACCAAGTTTATTCGTCTTATTTTTAGTCAAAATGTCTCAACCCACTTAATTTAAGATAAATTCACTTTACAAGTAACATTTCAGCAACATGGAGGGACGTGTTTTAAGACAACGCATCTCAAATATCTTGTTCAGTCAAACAATCTTGAAATGATCTTGTTCTGAGTCGTATTTTACAAGAAACAAGGTTCATTTCACATTTCATACATTTTTCAAGCTGAGGTATTGTTTGTATGAGATAAATAATCTTAATTTAAGAAATAAACTTCACTTGATTCAAATAAATGCATTTTACTGGAGGATGCTAAACTGATAGAATAAGTAGGATAAAACAAGAAATTTTCCTCTTGAGAATTTGGATTGATTTTGCTAAACAGGACTTCTGTTGCAGCTGCGTTTGAGGACAAACAGCTCTATGTGAAAAACAACTACTTAGTTTGAACAAGACGTCCCAATTTACAGCTTTGTGACAATAAATGAGCAGCAGGAGATTTGAGCAAAATGAAATAAGGCTGACCTTAAGGCCAAGTACGGTGTAGTTCCAAGTAGCCTGGAGTGGCAAAGTTAGCTAACCAACAGTATGGTAGCTTAGCTGCTTTACAAACGTAATATTAGGGCTGGTCCCCAATATAGTAATACCCAAATCTTTGTTGGTTGTGGTGGTATTGGGATAATAGTTTTGATATTCCTATAGTCCTGTGCGTCGCTGCTGAGTGCTGCCGAGCGCTGCCGAGCGCCGCCGAGGCTGTAGTACGCCGCCATGGTTCTAGTAGTCTTCCAAGGAGACTACTAGGGATTGAAGGGGGATTTACTCTGAACCGGAAATGTCTACAGAGGCCGAGGCAGGATAAAACACTGGGAATGCCAGCTGCCAAACAACATTATCAAAAGAAGAAAATCAGTAAACAGGCGGTGCTCGGGAGTAAACAGACTGAATTTGTGCTGCTTGTTAATACAGCGTCACACAGTATGCAACCATTCAATTTTATGTTCATCACTAAGTTCCCACAGACAAACTCAAAAAGAAATAAAGGTGTAGTTTTATCCTCAGAGCTTGTTGTCAGTTCCGATTTAGATGCAGTTTCAGCTCACTTGGCTGCATTAGATGCCTGTGCTGTTTATTTATGTGAGCTGGCATGTTATTGCTGCCGGATATGGACTGTGAGTGTTTTTCCAACAGTATGATTGCAGTGTCACAAGTAAACTACGTAAATGGCTTCCACATGGATGACCTACTGTACACGTGGGAGGAGAATTTGCACCACAACTTGATGGCACACCCGTGAGTTTGGCCGAAGTTATAGAGGCTAAAAGGGACTCAGGGTTTGAAGTTAAGCTACCCTCCACTGCACTTTATAAGCTCCTAGATCTCTTATTGGTTTTTCAGAGCAGATTAATCAACTCCGTCCTGTCAGCCGCCGAAAACTGGGATAAACGCCCAGTGTTAGATTTAAATGTTCACCTAATTGACCCGGCGAGATAATAACAGTAAATTTTATTGATCACTTCTGCACGGTAATCACACTAACAGCCACACGCTGATGTGGTGTTTTGTTTGGCTGACCGCTGTGTTTCCGCCTCCCCCCGCAGTGTTCTGTACGAGTGGAAGGAGCGACTGAAGCAGGGCTGCCACCTCATCCAGACCACACCCTCCGGCCGCCCGGCCAACATCAGCGGCAACTCCTCCCAGCGCATCTACGTCACCTACCGCCGGGCGCCCGAGAGCCAGCCGCACGCCGCCCTGGCCGTCACCGACATCTGCATCATCATCCCGAGCAAGGGGGAGACGCCGCCGCACACTTTCTGCAAGGTGGAGAAGAATCTCAACAGCAGCATGGTGAGGGAGGTGCAGCCACAGCGCTTCACCACTGTGACAAAACGGCTTTTCACGACTGGCGTTTTGTTTGGTGGAGAATTTTCCTGGTCGTCTTGCAGGATTTGCTTGAGTGTTTTGACTCATCAGCGGTAGGAATGTCAGGGTGGAAATTTTACAGTCACTACAGCTGAAACTCTCAATAGCGATTTAGATACTACGGCAAAAAATACACCAGTAAGAAGAAAGGTCTTAACTTGGAATGGAGCCTTTCAACTCTATTATGGTGGCAAAGCATTTCTCCTGCAGTCCCCAGCTGCTTGACACATGTGAAAAGTAGGGGTGTAACGGTGCACGTGTTCGGTACAGAGGTGTACCGCGGTACGAAAATTTTAAGACTATTAAAAATGGCCGATGTGGGTCAACTTTAATGAGATCAATGCATATTTTAGTCTTGCAGCAAAATATATTAATATTTAGTGCATGTGTGTGACCATCGTCGGCCACCCCTGGAGGCTAAGCTATCATTCTTTATTGAATTTTTCTATCATGAGCCAGAGGGGGCAGTGCAGCACCTCAGTGAATTGAGGGGGAAACAAATGAAGGACAGGGCAAGACAAGACGAACAGGGAGGGTAGAGACGGGCAGTGCTATTTGAATCCTATAAGAGTGCTGTAAAATGCTGTGTCATTCCCAACAACCGATCCCACATCTGAAAATTGGGAACAAATAGTCAACACAGAAACGAATTGGAGACCAGAAGTCCTGCGTTTATACTCACCACAGGCGTTAAACGATGAGTATAAATGCAGACAAAAAAAACCAAAAAAAAAAAAAGAATGGCCGATGTACGGAATTGTTTTAATTGCGAAACTTAAAACTTCGTAGTGCTCACAGTTGTGGCGGACCTTCTCCATCTCACAGGTACACAGTATTGTGGAACTAAAAACAAGTAGGAGTTCCTAGTGGACCACAGGATGTGACGGACCGTTTATTCTCCTGCCGGCGCTTCTGTGATCAGCCTGGCTCAGGGCCGGCAAACGGCAATATTCTCTGGTTAGTCACCTTGATGATACCGACTACCTAGGTCAGGTCCGGCAATTTCTGTGCTCCGGATATACGGACTTTACTAGAGTCCGGAAAATACTCACTAGTAAAGTCGTTCGTCCGTTCGTCTGTACCCCCCTCCCCTCTGTACTTAATCCCCGTGTATGGCGATTGTCGTTGAGTCCAGTCCAGTAAATTAAGAAGTCCACCCCGGTTCTCCCCACACAGTCCAGTCCAATCCAATCCAGACAACTAAATTACAGTTCAGAAATCCATTCCAGGTTTTACCACGGACCTTTGAACACAAACCAAAACAAGAAATCAAGTATATAAGCCAGGTGAATAGCGTCTTTTAGAACCTAATAGTGATAATATGTACAGTGCTCACACCGGTACTAACAATACCAGGAACAGTCAGTGAGTTGGTAAAGGTCAGGACTGCAGCGTCGGCTTTACTCTACACCGGCAATTCCCAGGAATTATTCCATCCACCTTCACTCCAGCGGCTAGCGATCCAAGAGGCTACCGAACGGCTTTGGGACGGGGACTTAAACACGAGCTCGGATGCCTCAGTCAGTTGGCTCTTCTCGCTCTTCTGACTCTCCCCCCGGCGTCTCTGAGACATCCTCCTGTCTTTTTCCTGTTCAAACTTGGCGGCTATCTGGAAAGTTGTGATGGTTTATTTTGTGGGTGGTAACTGCAGTCGCTACAAGGCACCATCTAAGTATCCCCGCTGTGAGGAAAAAACAACGAACTGTGAATAAACAAATGTTGTGGATTCATTTTGAGGAGTTTTTTTTCCGTTTTTCCCCTTAACTGAGAACCGAACTGTGACTTCTGTATCGCGGTACATACCAAACCCTCATGTTTGTGTACCATTACACCCCTAGTGAAAAGAAATGCAGCTAATAAACAGGTCCAATGAATATATACATTTTCTCTTTAGCTTTATAAAAAAAATGGAATGTAGCCTTAAACAATGCTGTGTTATGAAACCCACTTCCAGTTGCCTTGTGAGGATGCTGATGTCATATTATCTGAGCAAAGCTTCAGATCTAGTTCACTGTGTGTGTGCTGCTCGAAATATTCCTTATGCTGATGTTGTGAAAAGCCTGTTAGGACATTTCAGTTGTCAGGTGTAGCAGTGTGTGTTAGCACAGAGAGCTAACATACACTGCTATATGTTGAATGGCTAAACAGAAATGCTATCGGCACCCCCCAGCTCACACGATTAGCTACTGAGACGTAAACAAGCTAAGTTAGCCTTTGTTAGCATTGTGTTAGCATCTGCATCAGTCTCTGGAGAGCTCTGCCTGAATCACCCTTAGATGTTCAGTAGAGTTGAAACCTGGTGACTGTGAAGGCCAGACCATCTGATCCGCATCATTTCCGAGCCGTTCAGTGACCTCTCCTGCCCCGTGAATCGAGGCATTGTCAGCCTAGAAGAGACCACCACCGTCAGGATAGGACAAAGGTGATCACTCAGAGCAATTCTGGTCCGATTTGCAGCAAACAATGGAGGCAAAATGCTCCCACGATAATAAGAGAGCCGCCACATCCCCTCACTGTAGGGGTTATTTTTTTGTCACCTCTCTGTGGCTGTCAAAGGAAATTGAGGAAAATGAGGTAGAGGTCGCAGGCTGGGAGTAAATGGGCATTTCAGAAAGGTCAGGTTCGTCATAACAGCATAACTCGTGGAATTTGTTGAACATAACGGGCATTGATGACTCGCGGTGTGTTTTTTTTTGTCTTCAAAGTTGCTCAGTGACATTTGAAATGTCAAGACGCCCTTCAGTCACAAGTCGTGAGTCCTCAGCTACACTCCAACCCCGCCAGACTTTCCTCGAATCCCTCTCCGCGCGTTTTCAGAGAGTCTCAAATATTAAATCTGAGAAACTACTCAGCGATACACGATGACACGACGAGCAAGCCTGATCAAACGCCGACAGATTCAGCCGCCGCGCTCGCTTGGTTATTCGAAGTGATGGAGCTGTGCTGAAGAAAAACCCCAGCCTTGAACTAAACATACAGCGGAGGTGTGCAGGCCAGAGGATGAAAAACAGACTTGACCTCATCTGTTGAGCCTTTTCTTTAGTTAATTGTGCTTTTTGAGTAGCTAGGAGAGAGATTTCAGCCTCCAGGTGAGACGCTCAAACTGGCAAGTGCATCCAATTATGGGGAAGCATCCCAAATTGCCTGAGGAAGTTTTTTAATGCCGTGCGTGCTTATGCTTTTTTCCAATCTTGTTTTTTTTTTCAAAGAGGAGAGTAAAGACCCTCAAGCTTTACTGCCTCTGCTCCTGTGTTTAGTTTCCTCCTTTGCTCCGTCCACTTTCCTGTCATGTTCTTTTAACGTCCTCCTGCTTCTTTCTCCCGCCCACCCGCACATGCGTTAGATTACAGTAAAAATCACTGCCGTCTCAGCTCTGCGTCCTCAGGCATTTCCTAGAAGAGGCAACCCCCCTCCGAGACGCTGAGTGTTTCTGTGTTTGTGGCTGCACGTGTCCTAAAATCTCCCAGAATATAAATCTACTGAGGCTCGCGGTGCCCCGAAGGAGAAGATGAGGATCCCGATGAACTAATTTTTCAATCTGACTAATGCAATAGCTGCGGAGATCGTTTTAATATTTCAGTGGAGCTCTGCGAGCGTCCCTCATTTTAGTTTGCCGAACACGAGCTTTCTTTCACAGTGATTGATCGTCTCAGTGTTTGTTTACCACATACATCATCGCTTCAATCTACATGCCGATGGTTTAGCTACTAGATGCAAATCCCTGAGTGTGGTTACACTTTTTGTTCTGATGTGTATCATTAAACTGCTGGAGGTGTAATATTAAATTTAATTAACCGACGTGTAATTGGAGAAAGAAGTTTTCAGATCAACAGTGTGCTTGATTAAAAGTATTTGTCCTGCATTTAAAGTTTAACTCAAGCAAAAGTACAGAACGGCTTCTGTGGCAGATTTATTACGTGTGATGTTTGATGGTTTAGACATGATTTAAATCTGGATGCGATCGTCTTTGAAGTCGTCGTCCTGTGCAGTCTTGCACAGCTCCCAGTGTTCCTGCCGCTTTTGGAAAGCTCCCTGGATTTCCCGTTCGGACTGCTTGCAAATGCGCAGTGGCGATTTCACCATGAATGTCAAAGCAAACATCAAATTCAGCGATATATCGTCATCCCTCCTCGTGTGATATGAGTATCGATACGCTGGCGGCAAATATCCATACTTTAATTAATCTAATAAGGCATCTAACCCCTGCTACATTCCCCTGCTAGCTGCCCTTTCCCCAGCGTCACTATGTTTAGCGTTTATCAGATGAATGATGGAGACTTGAGTGGAATCGGCCCAACAAGAGTTGGTACAGGTATAATGGAGGACAGCAATGCTACCGTAAGACAGTCCCTCCAGGATTTCGCGGGCGTTTTTCAAGATTGTTGCTCCTAAAATGCCTGAATTCGTGGGAGCTTTTCTAAAAAATTGCGATGAAAGTTGCGATGTTTTAAGCGTATTTGTTCGAAGAAATTGCGGGAGACGGTAAAAAATTGTCAAAAAGTTGCATTTTTTTCTTTGTTTTGTTTAATTCATTAAAAATTTTAAAAGTTTAAAAAGTTTATTTCACATCCTGGCACACGCGTGTTCACACACACACGCTCACAGCTCGTCACGTCAGTTAATGAATCTAACTGACCTTCATTGTTTCAGTGCTGGACACAGATCTGGATGCAACAGCTTCATCACGGTGGTTTGTCTGGTCTGTGGTCCGCTGGTTTCACCCATTCTCCTGATATGTTTACGGTAGAAAAATGTTTGTCAGTCGATGATTTTGGTTTGTGTTCCATCTGAATATTCCACGGGGTGAAAACAGTTTAGCTCCGCTTTGGTGAAGAACATCAGGGGATTGTTTTGCAGTAGTTTTTTTGCATACGTGTCTGTATCTTCAAACCATAAACAAGGAAGTGAATCCGGTGACGTACGTGCATTACTGGGGACTGCTGTGATTGGTTGAACTGACGGGAGGCGGGACAAAATTGCAGAAAGTGGCGGTGATTGGACGAAATTGCAAGGTTGCACAGAATTCATGGAGATTGGTTGAATTTGCGTTAACTGTTGCGATCGCAACATCGCGGATTCCTGGAGGGACTGGTAAGAGACGCAAGCAAGCTGGACAAAGACCACGGCATATGCAAGAAGTGCCTCACAAAAGTAAAGTACACAGGAAACACCACCATCCTGAACTCTTCATTGATAAAGCGTCTATCCGAATATTCAGCTCGTGTTCAGTTATAGATATCATGACGTTATGTGGTCGCCCTGCGATATAGCGATTATCGTAGCATCGCGTATCGTATCGTGCGATACCCCGCGATTCCCACCCCCACTCAACCGTCCTGTCCACGATCGTAACTGGAGACATGAGTTGGGTCTACGGCTACAACCCAGAGGCTAAACAGCGGTCTTTGATGGAAAAGCTGTTTGTGAGGGTGGTCAGGTCACAACATTCACAGGGTTGTGCACCGTAAATTTGAGAGTATATTCAGCACAGACGTCAACAAACAGCCCCAAAGTGAAGTTCAAGTTGAACGTTGTGTCCAGGACGTTGTCAAAACATGGCAGGATCACTGGGAGCAAAAGGCGACGACTCTGAAGGGGACGACAGCCAAATTTTAATTAGCTTTTTATAAACACAGACTCTAAAGTTCTTCAAAACACCTGGTACATGTAGTAGAGTAGAATAATGGATGGAAACACTCAAATGATGAATGTTAATCACCTGAACTAACTGTAAATAGTACTAATCTCTCTTATCAGCCACAGGGCTTTCCATTTTACCAGATATTCAGCCATTCATACCTAATTTTCTTGTCATCCATTGGTGTCCGGTTTTGTACAACAGGGGTTTAAAACTTGTTCCAAATTGGGATGTTGTTATCAAAATCTTGGTGGCCTTGAGGTTTTGGGACCGAAGCCATTTAGTCCCCCGTTCAAATTTGGCAAGGGCATTTCATTCCCCCCTTTTTCTGCCAACACATCACTCTCTGGGTTTAATAACTGCAAAAATGCTTTCCAAAAATTAAAAAATCCAAGCTGTTGCAAGCAGAGGCCATTTTGAAACGTCTCCTTGGTGCACTGAAAGAGTCTGCGGCTAAAGTGTTGCAGTCAAATGCAATCACCGCTCAAAGTCCAGGAACCAAACAATGAGCAAACATATACTTTGAAACGAGGCACGCTGATATGAAGTGAAACCAGTAGTGTTTCTGAAAGAAGGGAGAAAAAGGTCTATAAAATTTGGTAATGGCTCCGATGTAAATTCTTAACTGTGTCCTGCACGCTTTGCAGCAAGGTGAACAATCATTGGCGGTCAGGTATTAAGTCATAATGAGCTACAAAATGAAAACACCTGAGCCGTCCTTGTTCTGACTCGTTTGATGGGGATCCTCATTAAGTGTAATTAACCCATAATTTCACTTTTGAAAATGGACTTGGTGGAATACTCGTCCAAATTGAATTTTTATGCATTTTGTTCCCGATTGACCCGAAGGTCGTCTGTATTATCGACAACTTTTCTAACTTTTCCCTTGTTGCTCTTGTTTCCAGTGGGGCTCCTCTGTCTACTTGTGCTACAAGAAGTCCGTGGCCAAAACCAACACGATAGCCTACAAAGCAGGTAAGCCTCCTAATCCCACAGCTACTGGTGCACAAAGATCCAAATACTGATGTGAACCTCTGACATATCAAGTAACATGTTGCCTGCAAATGCTTTCCCTCTTTCCTCAGTTCTAATTATTGGCTTCTTGGGTGAGAAAAGGTGAATAGTAAGAGCGCAAGTGTAGATGAACGTGCAGTTATACGAACAAGAAATTCAAGAACTTATCTTGAAGTTATTGCATTTAACATAGCGTCTGTTTGTGCATTCGCTGTGGCTGTGTGTTACCTCTGCAGAGGAGGTTCTCCTGCAGGGTACACTGGCTGCACCACCGCAAGTTCAGGCTTGTTGAAGCATGTTGATGCCTCAGAATCGGGGCGATGAGATAATAAGCCCCTGCATGCCGATATCATCCAGTGTTCAAGGGTTCAGATAGTTGGCTTGTATTTAAAGGTAATATGAAGATCATTTCACGTTAAATATGTCTGATTATCAGCGCCAGAAACACAGACAGATGACTGTCATTTCCCGATAAGGCTGTTTGGCTCAGAGTTTGGCTCGGCCTGCGACCGGCTGGCTCATTGTTTTGTTGTACATGTCTTGAATATGCAGCAGACTGTGAATGAGGCGATCCTATCTGCGTCTCTCTAATGCTTTGGATGAGTCAGCCCGGAGAAATTTATTTTCGACAACACAGGCGGAGGAAAATCCAGCCCGCATCAGGTCTACAAATGTGACAGTTTGATCCAGAACCGAGCGAGATAAGTTTGCTTTGGTGGATACGTGGTTGTTGTTGTTGTTGTTGTTTAGGGATGAAATATTGTGAAAGAGCACATTTGACTTTGAAGGAAGTGCATCGACACAACATTCATCACTGTGCACGATATATTTGTGTAATTTGCAGAGAGCAGAACTGGCAGTACCCTTGTCCTTTTACTAAATTAATTCTTAAAGCAGCTTTATTTATTATATTTTTACATTAACGTAGTGTAATGTGAAGGGGGCTGCCTGAATGACGCATTAAATCATAGCTCTGCAGCTCGGCAGAGCTCATTAACCTTTATTATGAAACTGATTTGCTTTTGCGACACATTTACCGCTTGGTTGTCAGTTGTAAACAAGTGTTTTACAGCAGCATCAGGCAGCTAATTTCAGCCGTTAAGCTGTGAGTAGTGGTCTGATAGAGTTAGCAAATGGCTGGTGAGGAAAGTGGAATATGGAACAACATGGTGGAGACCAAAACAGAGCTAAAAGAAGAGGAAAGATCCCCGAGTAGCATTCATCAGCTTGGCTCAAACACTTGGCTGCGAAATTATTAAGTGAAGTCAGTTTATTTCTATGGCACATTTAAACACAATACAATACTCCTGCTATCCCTTCCTCCCTCCTCATCCCCACTCCCAACCCAACCGGTCGAGGCAGATGGCCGCCCTCCCAAAGCCTGGTTCTGTCGGAGTTTTTTTTTCCCCCTTCCCTCCCATAGGGGGTTTTTTGGTTCCTTCCCACTGTCGCTGATTGCTGCTCATAGGGAATCCAAAAGCAGCTTTGGATTGTTGGGTATTCTGTTTTTCTGTTTCCTGTTCTTTCTTACAATGTTTAGCGCTATGTGACAACTTATGTTGTAAACATGCGCTATATACATAAAATTGAATTGAATTGAATTGAACTAGGCCAGCACTGCTCCAGTTTTAAGTTTAACTTGCGCAAAATCCAAAGTGTCAGCCAGGTTTTACGAGGGTTTATATGCAATAACTGACAAGCTTTAACACTTTAATTGGTGAACATTACAGGTTCTTTTGTTAGCGCTAAGCTGGTGGTCCTGAATACAAGTCAGTCTATCCGTTTATGATCAGATGTGTTCTCAAGTCATTGGTGCTGTTGGTAACTGTAGAGGTAAAGCAGCCTTAAATCTTACCTAGTCGTATTTTGTACTCAGTTATTATTACCTATGTTGTGCACAACTCAAGTGAACATTTTCCATTACTGCTGTACGACTAGTTCAAGTACTTATCATCATTATTGACTGAAGTCAACATGACATTGCAGCGATGAACAGTAAATACACTCCTCCATCTGTGGACTCTCTGAATTAGTTCTGAAGACTGGGTGAGATGGGTTTTTTTCAGTAGGGCTGAACAATTTGGGGAACATATCTCAACTGTGACTTCACTGACAGATACTGTGGTTGTGATGCAGCGTTTCAGTTCAGTCTCAGATTTAATACACGTGATGGAGCGTTACCACATGAGATACAGATCAGAAGAGCGACTGAGTCACAAGCAGGTTGACATGAATATTAAAACCACTGATATGACAATTAAAGCTTCTTTTTTAGCCCCGTGTCAGTGGTCAGTGCTGACATTGAGCAGATATGACACATAATGCTGATATTATGCTGTTGTTTTTTGAGTCTAATGACACACAACAGTTTCATAATAACAAATAAGAGCATTTTATTCTCATATGAATATAAATATCTACAACTAATAAACATCAACAAAAAATAAATAAAGCCTTAATCAGTCCCTCCAAGATTTCGCGGACGTTTTTCAAGATTGTTGTTCCTAAAATGTCTAAATTCGTGGCAGCTTTTCTAAAAAATGCGATGTTTTAAGCGTATTTGTTGTGATGAAACTGCAGGAGACGGTAAAAAATTGCTAAAAAGTTGCATTTTTTTCTTTGTTTTGTATAATTCATTAAAAATTTCAAAAGCTTAAAAAGTTAATTTCGCATCCTGGCACACGCGTGTTCACACACACACGCTCACAGCTCGTCACGTCAGTTAATGAATCTAACTGACCTTCATTGTTTCAGTGCTGCCACAGATCTGGATGCTACAGCTTCATCACGGTGGTTTGTCTGGTCTGTGGTCCGCTGGTTTCACCCATTCTCCTGATATGTTTACGGTAGAAAAGTGTTTGTCAGTGGATGGTTTTGGTTTGTGTTCCACCTCAATATTCCACGGGGTGAAAACAGTTTAGCTCCGCTTTGGTGAAGAACATCAGGGAATTGTTTTGCAGGTCTTTAGCAGTAATTTTTGTTGGTAAGTGAGAGACGTTACTGTGGCACATGTCTGCAACCTCAAACCATAAACAAGGAAGTGAATCCGGTGACGTACGTGCATTACTGGGGACTGCTGTGATTGGTGGAACTCACGGGAGGCGGGACAAAATTGCGGAAAAGTGGCGGTGATTGGACGAAATTGCAAGGTGGGGCAGAATTCATGGAGATTGGTTGATTTGAGTTAATTGCTGCGATCGCAACATCGCGAATTCCTGCTGAGAAACAACAGCGTTCCTCAGCAGCATCTCCCACTTCCTGGTCTGATCAACATATTAACGTCTGATGTTGCGGTGAACGTATCGTGTCACTTCCTGTTGCTCATCTGCTGTTTAAAGATTTATCTGAGCTCATTTGCAAAATGGAAAATGACTCATTAGCAGAGGAAGCTAGTCAATAGCAGACTGACCCAGCGTATCCCATTTCTTTGGTGAAGCCATGCAGGTTTGTTGGTGTGGCACATTTTGCTTCACGTAAAGCATAAAAAGCTTCAAGACAAAGTGCAAAAGGAAGCTGAAGTAATAATTCAGAGAGCAATTCAGAGAGTTAAGCAGAGAATATGAAAGTAAAATAAAACAAAAAGTAAAAGTTACAGTGCATTTTAAGATATGCAGAAGCCTTAGATTTGCTTTAATGAAAGGCAAACTGGGAAGTCCTCAGCCTTGATTTAACAGAGCTGAGAGTTTTCTGGGAGTTTATTACGGTTATGTGGTGGGTAAAAACTAAAAGCTGCCTTCCTCTGCTTTGTCTCAGACAGAAAACGGCCTGGATGGTTCATAACGTAGCAGCAGATCAGAAATGTATTGTAGCCGTAAACCATTCAGGGCTCTAAAACCCGAGAGCAGCACTTTAAATTCAGTTCTTGCTTTTTCCGGTCTGCAGCTGTTTGATTGGTGATTGGCTGGTGTCGATTATGTCAGAGATTTGGTTAATCAATGTGTCGTTAACTAGTAAAAACCATGCGCTGTTGTTGGAGTTGCTTAATAAACCTTTACGTCACGGCAAGTCTTGTTTATTTCCTCAGCAGGGTTGTGATGTAGCTACGCACTTGTGTTTTGAGGTTGTTTTAATAATGAATTATGGTGTCAGACTTTTTCCGTGAAGTGTCTCGTCTTATGAAATGCGTGTTAATATTCATATAGTAGTCCATCGTTCCCTCGAAGCATGTAAATGAGCACTTTAAATTTCTAAGTTCACAGCGTTTAACATAAATATCTTATAAAACGAGTGCTTTGAAGGGTTGTCACCGTCTAGAGGTTTATTTCTTGCACACAAGATGTGGCTGTGCTGCTTGTATGGTAGCATCCTGTAGCCAAAGTTAGCTGTAGCATAGAGTTAAAGACAGAAGTGCACTAAATAACTGCTTTCTTATTTGTGTTATTAGACAGTGACTAATAACCCAAAGGCCCGATTAGTGTGGACTGGTTGCTGATTATGCAGCCATACGTTTCCACTGCCACACTGACTCAATAAAGCAGTACATTATCGCTGTAATTAGAGTACACTGAACCTGTTTTGTTTCATTTTCAGCTTATTGGAAAGGCGATTTTGCGTCTACATCAGCTTTTAATTGGTATTCGCAGGGGACGTTTGCCCTCAGCCGCTCTCTAAATCGAGTTCTCAGCTTGTTTGTTCTGTTTTTTCTGCTTTCCTTCAGGTTTATTCAGCAGATACCCAGAGGAGGACTACGAGTCTTTCCCTCTGCCGGAGTCTGTCCCTCTCTTCTGCCTCCCCATGGGGGCCACGATCGAGTGCTGGCCGGCTAACACCAAATACTCCCTCCCTGTTTTCTCCACTTTTGTCCTCACCGGAGCCTCTGGAGAAAAGGTAAGACAGACGAATGGGTAAATTCACTTCCTGTCCTCCTCACTCATCCATCCGGGCGTCTAACTGACATGTCGGCAGCAGCAGCAGCAGCAGATACGACAAGCTGCCAGCGACTGTTAGACCTCATCAACAGACTGCAACTGTCATCTACACAGCTGACGCGACCACAGACTAACACACCACTGTGGGGCACAACAAAACCACAATGCGCTCTATGCCAGGAGGAAAAGTGGGTCAGGCATGCTGCCATTGTCTGGCGAAAACCTCGCAGCTCCATATCGAGGCTTTCCGTTTTCAGAGCAGGCGTTTGGGATGAAAAAAAAAAATCGATGAAGCACTGAAATAGTAAAAGCATTACCACTGCATTAACGACAAGGTTGCTTCTTTTTGTGTCTTGGAAAATTAGCATTGAGCTGTTAGGTTTTTCCTAGACAGCAATGCTCTGCTTGTCTTAATCACCCACTCGCTTACATGCATGCACAGATAAGCAACATGGAGTTACTTGCACCCTAGCTAGCGATTTTAATACCCCAATTAGGGCTATTAATGATTATCGGTTAATTGATTGATTGCAGTTTAATAATACATTAACTGATAAGGCAGAAGACAAGGGACATGCATGCCAGATAAAGGAAAACACTTCGTGATTGCTGCTGTTTAGTAGCAGTAGCTCTAATAAAGGAGGTCAGTTAGGGGTCAGGGATGATGATCAGCTGTGCCAAACCCTGCTGCTGCTGATGGGTCGAGTTTGTGTGTGAATGAAGGGTCGGCTGTAACGCATGCAGGAGGATATTAGCCTGTGTGTTTGAGTCGTCTTTTACTGGCCAAGGTCAGAATGAAACCCAGCAGGACTCTGGCAATCTGCAGGCCAGTATGCACACGTGGACTGTGTTTCTATAACTATGCAAGCCCATTAACTGCCACAACCTTCACCTCTGCATGAATAAGTTTAAGTGTTTCTCCCTTTAGTCCAAGTTAAAGCTTGGTGCTGTAGCTGTCGGTCAGTTTACATCCAGATCGCAGACTACACTGGGCGGCTGTGGCTCAGGTGGTAGAGCGGGTTGTCCGCTGATCGCAAGGTTGGCGGTTCGATCCCCGGCAAGACACTGAACCCAAAGTTGCTCCCAATGGCAGCTCAGTCGCCATTGGAGTGTGAATGTGTGAATGCGAAACACATTGTAAAGCACCTTGAGGACCACTAAGGTAGAAAAAGGCGCTGTATAGGTGCAGACTATTTACCATTTACACTGCTTCTGAATCTAGCAGTTTTAATTATGGTGCTTTCTTTGTTGTCTCATCGATTGTTGCCCTTTATATTCTGTTGTTGGAGCAGCCATTCTTATTGGTAGCTGGTCACCCACTTGTGCGTGTAACCTCAAACTCAGTGGTGCAAGAACAATCAGAAATATTAGTTCTCTTTATGCACAGTGGCCCCTTCCATCTTACTTCAGTATACCGTGTACTGTTGGAGTTCTGCTGCTGATGCATTAACATGTAAACAGCAGTTTACTGTTGCAGGTAATTGAAGAGGAGCAGATTTCAACTGCTTATTTAAGGTCGTATTTTATAAGATTATCCATGTTTTGTAGGAAAAGTTTTATTCTGCAAATTAACAAATAGCTGTAGGTGTAAGATAAGTGGAGTCAGACACTTAGCGACCATCATACTGACATCAGAGGGACAACGCATGTTAGATGTTTTGGAGATAGAGCCAGAGAGGCCAGGCTGAGATGGTTTGGACATGTACTGAGGAGGGATGGTGACTGTATCAGTAGCAGGATGCTGAGGTTGGAACTGACAGACAGGAAGCCTCGAGGAGATTTATGGATGCAGTGAAAGAGGACATGAAGCTGGTTGGTGTGAGAGAAGAGGATGCAGAGGACAGGGTAAGATGGAAGCAGATGAGTAGAAGAAGACACTTACTGAGTGTAAATGCCTTAAATTCGACTTTGTTAAAGCTTCTGCATTTTCAGTTTCTGTGTACGCTGTCAAAAAAGGTGATGATTCTACTTCAGTGGTTCTCAACTGGTGGGTCGGGACCCAAAAGTGGGCCGCGAAGTCATTTTGAGAGGGTCGCAGAAGCATGCCCCTAAAAAATAGTGGTGTAAAGTCTTTTATTTTAAAGAACCTGTTTCTTATGACACAGTTTGCTTTCAATAGCAGGACATTTAGTGGTGGTGACAACAGTAGTTGCCCACGATTAACCTCTAGATTTGGCTCTGCCAGATTATTGGAGAAAATTATGGTAAAACGTGTCAAAAATTAACCAAAATGTGCTCAGAATGTGTCAAAATGGGCAAAAATATGCCCAAAACTTTGCAAATATGCCCAAAACTTTGCAAAAGTGTCCAAATATACCAAAATGAGCAAATAATAAGCCAATTTTTCCCCAAGCTGTGTCAAAATGTGTTAAGACTACATCCAAACAAACCTTAATTTGTTAACAAGAGCTTCAAAAAGTTGGGTCGCAACCGTTATTAATAGAGACATAGTGGATCCTGAGGCTGGACCAGTTGAGAACCACTGTTCTACTTCAAGCTTGCTGTTGAGGTTGTAGTGATTGGTGGTGGTTTTGTACTGGACTGTATTACATTTAAAAAGCTTCCTAGTATTTATCCACCTCGCTGGACAAGGTCAACCATAATAGAAAATGTTTTGTAAAAGTCAAGTTTATCACAGAGGTGTTGCAAATATGTTGCGTTAGATTTAACAGGTGAGTGTAGATAATATATATCTTCCTATGAAGTGTAGTAGATGTATACAGTATCTAGAAATGAATCATAAAAGTACAAAATCAGACTAAAGTACAGGATTGTTTCACTGCTCCCTAAACTAAACTCTTTATTGTTCAAAACATAAACTCATCCCACAACCTAATGATGAAATTTTGGGACTGATCCGGATCACTGTCTGGATCCAGGAATTTATTTTACTCCAAGTGTAACCAGGTGGACAATTAAATGTGGTTTACTCTAAAAGCCACCAGAGGGCACTCTTGTTTTTGGGGTAACCCCCTGTGACCACATGATATTTTGGGGCTCCACGTGACAGACAGCGACAATGACGGAGTTCTCTTTCCTTCCTGAGTGACATACGCACGGTTGGGCCGGCATTCTTATCTCCGGTTGTCTAAGAAGCTGGGAGGCTGTTAGGAGCTGCCGCGCTAGAGGCCGCGCCTGTTCATTAGGTCGGATGGGGTGAAGGCCGCATTGTCGGTAGGACATTTGAACTGCAGTTTATGTCTTTTGTGTAGGTTTGTTTTTAAACACATAACAAAACAAAACCACCCCAAAATCAGTTCCTTGAATAGTTATGGGTTGTTAGAAAGCCCCTCTCTTGAAACACCAAATAAACAAACCAGCATCAGTGTGGGTTTTTCTGTGTGTGTTGCACAAGCATCATAACTATACATTCATAGTGTAGCAATACAACAGTGTTTCCCTTGTTTCCGAACACAACATGCACACAGAAACACACAGGCTTCCTCTGATCACTCACGGCAAACAAAAACACCGGTCACCTCGGTCCCTTTTGGAGGGATATGCTGAAAACCGACCCACCCACACCGGCAGTGCAGCAGATAAGCCAGTTAGCTTTGATGTGTGCATGAACTGGGAGAGTCTCATATTTCCAGGAAGCGGAGGGGATTTATTTGGGCTGGTGCTGACTCTGGCTCCGCTGACTGCTGTTTGTTTGGCCCACAGCTGGCACTCGTGGTATGCATGTTCAGTAGAGGTTAAACAACGGTGCACTATGCCCGCTTTATTTGTCTGCTTATTGATGTTTCCTTTTACTTGAGGGTGCGGAGACAGTTCAGAGGGAGTGCTTGGAGATTTCCGAACCGTCTGCTCCTTTTTATTACTAGTTGGCCCGGTCCTCCACAAAAAAATATTAAACAATGAACAAGAGTGTAATAAGACTCCTCATTTCTTGAGAAGGCTGCATGAGGGTCGAGATTTGGTGTTTTATTTTGTTTTGCAAAGTTTATTTCCTGTTTTCTGTCTGGCTTTGTTGCATATATTTGTTGTTGCTTGTCTTAAAACATGAGCAGCACTTTGTTCATCTCGGGTATAAAACATACCACATAACGAAGCTGTATTTTTAAAAAATTTGATTAAATTTGGAATAAAGTTTAGCTTCAGGTGTCGCTGTGGGGTTATGCCAGTAAGCCGACAAGTCAATATTCGTTATAGGAAGTACCAGGATCAGTGTTATTGCCAAGTAGGTTATTACATGCAAGTAAGTCAAACTAGAAAAGCACTCGGAGAGCTCAGACCTCCACCAGGCAGTTCATTTCACCCCATATTGGGATTTACACCCAGAAGTAATACAGTAGAGCCCACTTAATATCATACTGCTTATTGGAATAGCCCGCATATAGTCATAGAATTTTGAAATCCAAAACTATTTCTTATGTAATTATAGTAAATATGCCCGTTTATAGTCATAGGATAATGTCATAAGCCCGGGTATAGTCATAGGCAAAACTATGTATAAAGCCCACCAAAAAATATTACCAGACAACTTACTAAATAGATTCAAAAAGAGAGAAAATAGATATAAATTAAGAGGAACAGAAGTTTATTCAATATCAGAGTTTAGAACAAAACCAAAGGAAAGATGCATCTCAATCCAAGGGGTCAGACTGTGGAACAATCTAGATGATAAAATGAAAACTTCCAATTCCATATTTATATTTAAGAAAAGTCTAAAAGCTTTGTTATTAAAAAAATATGACACTGCTGTGTAGCAAAAAAATACTTTGTGAATTTTCTAAATCTCTTGAAAGATGGCTGTGTTTAACAGCGTAATTTGACAACGACTTGTCAATGATTTTATGTTGATAGGGGGCAGACTTTATAAGTTTCTTACTTCCTTCTGCCACCCTTTCATTCAAATGTTTTGTTGTATATGTATTTTATGTATTATGTTGTATTTGTTTTTGTGAATGAAATAAACAAGTAACTAACTAACTAACTAACTAGGCAAATGCACAAAATTTGGTCCCAGGAATAGATAGTATCATACCCAGTCATGGTATAGCAAGCAACCGATTAATTATCACGCCGGCAGCACGGCTTGCAATCACACACCTAATTAAACGTTGGCCTAGCGCCGGTCATCCATGACGGGATTATCACCCATCTTGTTTGTCCGGGCGTTACATATGTCAGTGTGTATGGCTGCTCACAGTTCACCATCTCCAAAATCCTCAGCAAGAAGGCTCAGCTCTTGACGGATGCAGAGAAAAACGTCAGTGCCGATCACATGCGCACCAGCAAGGCCGCTGACGTGGAGACAGCCCTTTACAGCTGGTTCACTGATGCCCGCGCCCGTGACTGTCCCATCACCACAGCCGTCCTGGAGGAGAAGTCCAACCAGCTCGCCCACAAGCTTGACCACCATGACTTCAAGGCCACCAACGGCTGGCCTATAGATCAACACAAATGCTATAATTGCTCTGATATCGCTGCCATTTTGAAGCCCGCATATTAGAATAGCCCAGATATAGTCATAGTTTTGCTTTGCACGAAGGGTATGATAATAACCGGGCTCTACTGTAGTCCCAGGATTGTTTTATCTACATTATTAGACTCCTTGACCCAGAAAACAAACCCTTAGCATCTGGATTCACATTGATATCATCATTAGTTCAATAGTTATTCACCAGAATCTTGTTCTGGGTAATGGTGGTTTCTTCTGGATCCAGCTCCATAGCTGTTGATTCTACAACAGATCTGTTGGATCCTCCTGATTCAGCAGAGTCTCAGCTACATGTTGGTGTTGGCTGCATGTCTGGATCTTCATCTGTTACCTTACAGTGATGACCATTCCACAGGCCCTCTAGGTTTTCCTGTTCTGGATCGTAGTATCTTGAATTTGGCGATCAAATTTTGACATGTTGTAGAAATTAGCAGGAACTGATCCTGTATTTTTTACCAAGCAGCCTGGACATTTGTTGTGGAGTTACATGCACATATTCATGCACATTGCCCTATCTCCCAATGCTAAAGAATCCTGCAACAAACTCCTGGATCCAGACGGTGATCCGGATCAGCACCAAGATCTAATCATCTGTTCCTTGTCCCATGATCCACCTTTCCTGAACATTTCATCAAAATCCGTTCAGAACTTTTCGTGTAAAGTTGCTAACAGACAAACAAACAGACAAACAGTCAGCCAAGGAGTTTAAAAAAGATAACCTCCTTGGCTGAGGTAATAATTTTAAGTAATAAATAAGTAATAGAAGTGTTTACAAGGTGCAGGGAAGTGCAAATGTACCAGTTGTTTGCTTGGCACTGTGCAAACTTACACAGCATATGGTTCAAACAACTTGAGGTGTGCAAAACGCTGTGTGTGTGTTAATGTAATGAGTCAATGTCCATAGTGGAGGGTGGAGGGAGAGAGGCAGTGTCACAGGGGAATTATGGCCTTGTTAAAGAGGCCACTGGCACAGAAGTGTGACTGAGAGAGTGTGTGTGTATGCAAACATTGCTGCAATTAGTTATTGGGTGATTAGAGCTGATTGGTTGGTCAGCAGCAAAACTATTGGCAAATAGATTATGTCATTTGTCAAGTTTAAATAGCAAAACTTTACTGGGCAGAGTTGCTAACATGAATATTTCCTGCCTTTATTTGTCTTGTATTGTTGTGAAGTGGTTATCAATGGGTTTTAGTTGTCGGTCAGATAAAACAAGCAGTTTTAAGGCATCGTTTCACGGCTTTTTAGTCAGGGATCAGACCATTTTTGGATCAAGGGAGAAAATACATGAAGAAATCCTGCTGTAATTGTCCCTGTTCGGTTCATGTGAACTTGTAACTGCTTTGTATCGAGATTCAGGCAGTTTTCAGTGCTGTTTTTTCTGTAATCACGTGCATTATGTGCATACTAACTCTCTAGTATCTCAGTAACACTGAGGCCGACATAGTATAACTGTGGATGTTTCAGGTTTACGGTGCTGCCATCCAGTTCTACGAGCCCTACCCGCCGGAGTGTCTGACCGACCAGCAGCGCTCCCAGCTAGGCCTCCTGAACCCGGACAAGCCCCCCACGTCCGGCGCCACAGCTGCTGCCACCAACAGCACCACAAACAGCGGCGCCTCCATCCCCCGCTCGGTCCACACCAACAAGTGCATCTGCCTGCTCTCCCACTGGCCCTTCTTCGACGCTTTCCGCAAGTTCCTCACATTCCTCTATCGCTACTCCATCTCCGGCCCTCACGCCCTGCCCATCGAGAAGTGAGTCCGGCCTTGTTTTGTCTTTATTTCGCTGTTTTATGCTCTGGTAATTTCACATATTATACCTCAGTCATAGCCAATATGTCTTTAATATTGCATATACCTGATAATATTTGAAATGTAGAAGTTTCTTCTGTTGGAATTTGCTATATGGTGTCATTAAATCAAAAGAGATAGTCTGTAAAGTTCAGTGCATCTAGGAGGAACACCTGTTGTTTTCTCTTGATTTCATAGCTAAAATATTTCTATTAAAGAACTGGAAAGAATTTAGTTTTCAGTTTTTCCTCTGCATATGGGGCGATCCCCAATGATAAAATAGCTGCATGAGTGGCAGACTTGATTTAGGAATCCTGAAATTACCAGGTAATGTGCAACAGAAGATGCTTTTCATGTCTCACCGCTGCTCATAACTCAAGGTGGTAGCCCTGATGGATTACTCAGCCGCCCACTGCTGTTATTTTTGGCCTCACGTCCCTTTAATTCTTCTCCTTCCCAGGCACATCTCTCACTTCATGCACAAAGTTCCCTTCCCTTCCTCTCAGAGGCCTCGCATCCTGGTGCAGGTGAGCTTTAATTGCGAGACTGAAACTGTATTGTTTACCGTGCCGTTTAGGGAACCGAGTAATCGCCATTTTGCCGCAAGTCGCGTTGCTTTCTGACGGCGTCTTGCTTTGCCTGAGGGTACAGTAGTTTAGGTTCCTCCATTATGGATGAACATTTAAATGATGCAGTGCAGGCTTTTTGTGCTCGGTTGGTTTAATCTCACTTTCCGGCTTTTCTTCAGCTTTCCCCTCATGACAGCCTGATGCTGAGCCAGCCCGTGTCTTCTCCTTTGCCGCTCAGGTAAGAGTTTCTCTGGTTGTAAGTGGTTTTTAATGGTAAAGGGAAAGGTAAATTACATATTTAGTTTATTTTTTAAGTGCAAGGAAGCAAGTATGACCCCTGCAGCGCACAGACGTTAAAAACAAGCCTTTCTTCAAATGTAAAAGCGCTGTACTTTTTGTATCTTGACATTAAAAAACACTCAAAAGTAAACCGTAATTGTGGCATGTGGACCCCCAACTCCTAGTAACCCCTTGCTTTGACAGATATTACAGCTTGCAGATGCTTTTTGTCGCCAGCTAGGAGTCTTTTCCTTGTGAATCACTTCAAGTTCTGCAATATTTTAAGTCTGTCTTGCACACAGAGCAGCTTTTATCCACTGATTTCCAATAATAATAATAGTTTGTGGTGGATTTCAGGATCTGTTTCGCACCATTGTCCAGTCGGAGAAACCAGCCTTTCCATTGCCTCTTGCTTGGCTGACTGGATGACGTTAAGAATGAGCAGATTTTATAGTATAAAGCCCAAAGCAGAATATTTTCACCCACATACTGAGCATTTAGGGTTTCCTTCTATCATATGCCGGTCCTGGGTGTCATACTGGACCAATGTGGTGAAAAACGACCCGAGCAGGAAGACAAAGCTCTCGATCCACCAGTCAATCTGCTTTTTAATCCTCGTCCATGAAGCATTTATCAACCCATCCATCCATAAAGCTTCCATCCATCCATCCATCCATCCATCCATCCATCCATCCATCCATCCATCCATCCATCCATCCATAAAGCATCCATCTATCCATCCATCCATCCATCCATCAAGCATCCATCTATCCATCCATCCATCCATCCATCCATAAAGCATCCATCTATCCATCCATCCATCCATCCATCCATAAAGCATCCATCTATCTATCCATCCATCCATCCATCCATCCATCCATCCATCCATCCATCCATCCATCCATCCATCCATCCATAAAGCATCCATCCATCCATCCATCCATCCATCCATCCATAAAGCATCCATCCATCCATCCATTCTTCCATCAATCCATAAAGCATCCATCCATACATCGATTCATAAAGCTTTCATTCATCCACCCATCCCCCCTTACATCCATCATCCATCTGTCCATCCATACATCTATCCATAAAGCAGCCATCCGTCAATCCATCCATCATCCATCCATCCTTCCATCCATCCATCCACCCATCCACCCACCCATCCATCAATCCATAAAGCAACCATCCATCCATCCATCCATCCATCCATTGTCAATCCATCATCCATCCATCCATCCATCCATCCATCCATTGTCAATCCATCATCCATCCATCAACCATCCATCCATCCATCCATCCATCCATCAATCCATCCATCCGTCCATCATCCATCCATCTATCCATCCATCCATCCATCCATCCATCCATCCATCCATCCATCCATCCATCCATCCATCCATCCATCCATCCATCAAGCATCCATCCATCCATCCATCCATCCATCCATCCATCCATCCATCCATCCATCCATCCATCAAGCATCCATCCATCCATCCATCCATCCATCCATCCATCCGGGGGCCGGATGAGCGGACCACACTTTTGTCAGCTAAACCTGAAGATGTTATAAGGGAGAGATTCACCACAGAATAAATGGAGGAGAAAAAACTTTTTCCACCCTTACATTGAAGCAAAGTCACATCTCCTTTTAAACGTTTCATCAGATTTGTCTGGTGATTCTCTACATGCACTTTTTGCAGCATGGTGACCATTTAAACCACAGTTATGGCTCTGTCTGTGTTCATTTAGAAAGAGGCCTGCTCTTGTTAGCCTGAAATAACTGCCTGGGGTAATTACCAAAATGGGTGTCAAGTGGTGAGATTTGCCCATGAGGACTTTGCTGAACCTTCCTGCTGCTCGTTTGCGGTATTGTGGTGGTTTTGTTCTTCTTTCTCCTCAGCAGAAGTGCAGTTTTATCCAAAAAGTTTTCTTGCTCTTTCACATCTCGTCCTTACCTCCACAGTAATCCTTAACTACCGTTTCTTAATGACATTTTCAAAGTGGAAGTTGCTAGCTGGAAGCGCTTTGATATCTCTAAATAGCCTTCGCCGCTTCGCAGACATCAATTAGCTTCGTTTTCAGATCCTCGGCCGTTTGCTTTGTGCAGCTCAGGGTTGTTGAGTCTTACCACAAGATGTGAGTCGGAGGATTTGTCAAGGTCACGGATCATTTGATGTTTTTTAAATTCAAGAAATAAAAAGTAACAGTGATTAAACATTCAGTCCAGATGCTAAAGTATTGCATACAACAGAGAGAATGTTTGTTTTAACCTTGGGGTTGCTGATGAGTTCTAAGACAGATATGTTGAAATGAGAAAAGATGGTCAAACATCTTTTCTGCATGATCAATTTTATGCTCTCTTGGGAAAAAACAATACAAATTTACATGAGACTGCTGGCATGAAGAGCATTTTACAACCTAAAAGAAGCAGAAAAGGTTTAGAGACTGTACTGTGCTATAGTTCCTTCCAGATTTTAATTGAACTATGCACGCTTTTGTGTGTTTGATAGTGGCGGTCGGTTCTCCACGCTGCTCCAGAACCTCGGACCAGAGAACGCCGTCACCCTGCTGGTGTTTGCCGTCACCGAGCACAAGATCCTGGTCCACTCGTTGCGACCGGCTGTTCTGACCAGCGTCACCGAGGCCCTGGTGTCTGTAAGAGCGTCTCACCTCCACCATGTTCATGTTTCTAATTCTCACATTTAATTTTTGCAAACTGCAGCACTCACTGTTACATCTGTCATTTCTAGTAATGTGTCTGTTAGGAAATGTCTGTATTGTAAATGCACTTAGAGGATTCCAGAGAGAGAAAGCCAGAGAAATGCTTACGTTTTGCTGAACTGAAGTACAAGTGTGTAGCAGGTGGCTCCTCCAGGTTCAGTGATGCTATCAGAAGCTGAATTCTAGGTGTGCTTTTCTCTATAGGAGGCTCAGCTGCTCTGTAAATCTGACCACACCAGGAGTAGGCTGCAAAGAGATTATCCGATAGTCGTTGTAGGCAGAACCACGATCCGCAATCTAAATTTGAATTGCCCCATGTGATTACATGATCAGTTGTGCATATGGTTGCAAATGATGGTCAAGGCTAAAGGCCCAACCGAGAAATAGTAGTGATCTTGTTGCTGCTAACTAGCTAGCCCTACAGGCTCGCCAGATTTCTGTTTTGGCAGTCTCCGATGTCAGTCAGCTCCCTCTCCAGTAAGTCTCTTGCGCTGTGGACGGACTCCAACTCCAGCGTCTTGGACTGCAGGTGGAGAGGCAGCTGACTGACATCGCATCTGCTGCGACAGCGACCTGGTGAACCTGCAGTTAGAGAAACTCGACAGGGACTAGCCGGATAGCTGGAGGACTAAACTTGTAAATTCAGTAAAATACTTGCATATTGCACTTTTTACTGACATTATCTGCACTGTTCCAAAGCAAAGTAGACCATCACCCAGTTTAAAATCACTCACAGTATTTGGTTGTCAGTTCTCCAACCCTTAACCTCATTATATTGATAATGTGTTTGTCTCTTTGAAGCAATGCTAATAAACTATCAACACGGCAATGAAAGCGCTGTAATTTAGTTCTAGGTAGTCAAGGCAGGACTCCCGTTGACAGTTCTCTTCTTCATCTTCATCCTCCTCCTCAGATGATCTTTCCGTTCCACTGGCCGTGCCCATATATTCCCCTCTGCCCCCTGGCCTTGGCTGACGTGTTGAGCGCCCCCTGTCCGTTCATAGTGGGAGTGGACTCCCGCTACTTCGATCTTTACGACCCTCCACCGGACGTGAGCTGCGTGGACCTGGACACGAACACCATCTTCCAGTGAGCACAAAACCTGAAACCTTCCCGCAGCTGTCGTCATATAGGCGAGCAGCGTGCAGCTTTTGCTCAGGTCACATTTTTACTCACTGTGAACTGTTTTTTTACTTGCGATGTGAAGTCCTGCACGTCTAAGTAAAACAACACAACCATGACTAGAAGTAAAGAGAATTTAGAAAATGTCTTTAATGGCGTGTAAAAACAATATGATGCCATAGATTATACATAAAGTAAAAACTAAAGTGGTATTTCTTTGATTATTTATTTTAAAAAAATACAGCAGTCCCTCGCCATATCGCGGTTCACTTTTTGTGGTCTCATTGAATTTTTAAATTGTATATAAAATATGTAGCGTACAGCAGATGACATGTATGGAAAACTCAGCTACGGCCGCTTCCTCTTGAGCTGGTCGGTCTGATTGATCGGCCGTGATGGAAGCCAGCCAGAACCTTTGGTCCCACACGGTGAGAGTTTACTGGAAATGACCGTCAGAGAACCGGTGACAGTCTGTAGGATTACCGTAACGTCATCATCAGTTTCCCGGTAGGTAGGCAGCTGGACGTCCTCGGTGTCGGTGGGTTTAAAATACGGCAACGTTTTTCACCAAGTGGGCGTTTCAAGTGGATCGCTGCGTCGCTAGTTCCATTATCGGACACGGCTGTAGAAGCTCCTCTAGATGGAAGGTTTAAGAGTGGAGGAAGTGTTTATAAGACTTTGGGAAAGGTTAATAACAGCGTGAGGAGGGTTTATAAAGCCTTAATATATATAAATAATAAAATAAATATAAGATCGCCACTTCGCGGATTTCGTCAATCGCAGGGGAGTTCAGGAACCTAACCCCCGCGATAGACGAGGGTTCACTGCGCAGCATTTTTGCAGGTTTCCACAGGTGTTACCGATGTCGGAAACAAGCTGTAGCTTCAAATGCTATTCATATTTTACCACTTACATTACTAGTCTTGTATCTACATAGCCTGCAGTTAAGCCGAAAAGTGACAGACTTTTTTTCACGTGGCTACTGAGTGGCTGAAGGCCTCTCTGTTACACTGAGGAGTGCAGTTTTTTGTTTCTTAATAGAATCTGTTTGGTGAAAATTGTGTATTTTTTTGGCATTTTTGAAAATTAGACAAATAGAATAAAGCGGTTTTGATAAAATGCCATAATTATAAGCTTGAAATTGGTTAAGTTTTGTGTCTAAACAGGACGTCAGCTAGTTCAAGGATCTGTGGAAAGTTGATAGAAACTTTCCGGTTATGATTAATGGTACAGTTATGGCTACTTTCACAAAGATAACATGCCTTTCAAACCCTCCGGTGGGTTCTGGGGTTCGGGGGGTTAATCTTCACCGTCTCCTGGCTCTCACACTGAATGATGTATTGTGTCGTTTTGTGTAGACTAAACTACAGTGCAGGAATCCACGCATACGCTGTACAGCACTTCCTCAACAGTTCTTTGCAGACCACAAAGTTGCCAGGTCAGGGGTTCTAAGTTTAGCGACCAGACCGCTTTCCAATAGGCTGGGTGGAAACGGTTGTTTTTGTAGTGTCAGACTCATTTTAATATGAAGAGAATGCAATTTTCCTGTGCTTCAGGTAGGGTCAGTAATGGTTCACATCATTTCTGGCCTCGTTACCAGCCTCACAGCGTCTGGGTGGTCCGAGCTCCCCCAACCCGAACGCTGTCCGTGTTGGTTTTGGCCACTCAGCCCCTCCAGAGCTCAGTTTGTGCTTCTGCTTTTCCAGCAATGAAGATAAGCGAGCCCTCACGTGGAAGATCCTGCCAAAGAAAGCCTGTAAAAACCTGATGAATGTGCTGAGCAATCTCCACCAGCAGCTGGTTGACGGTGAGTACTGAGCTGATGTGTGAGCTGGTGGGAAGAAATGATCGTAAAAACAGTGTCAGTTGTTTGATTTTGTTGAGTGACTTTGTTGATGCATGCGTGGTAAATCACACTTCGTATAAACATTACCTTTAGTGGTTCTTTTATAGAAGAATGGAAGGTGTCAGGGTTGAGATTGAGCCTCCTCTTACATTCTGTTCTGTCCTTGTAAAAGCCACTTTTCTTCTTTATCTGACTTTCTCTGTAATCAGATATAATAAAAACACATCTATATATGGCTGATTAAGCTCTACACGGGGCATGTTATGCTCCATTCGTCATATTTAGTGTTTGATTCTGTTGTCTTTACCATTTTCCCTCCATTAAGTCGGCATTGTTGTGCTCTCCATTCAACAAACTGAAAGCCGGCCGTAATCCCATCATAGCATAATATCCTAATTACCCGTCCGCCCTGCTGTGGCGCTCGCTGTGTTATTGTCAACTTTGTCTGCGATTCGAGAGCCACACTCACTGAGACCATGAAACCTGCTGCTTATTGAGCTGTATAAATTGAATAAATGAATTTTCTGATTCAGTGGAGTTGAAAATCTGCCCAGTCGCTGCCAGAATGGCTGAAATATTGATATGCATGCCAGAGGTTTTAGTTGAGACAGTTAAGCCTCTTGGACCTTTGGAAAAGCAGATATCAACCCGAGGTTATTCATTGTAAATTACATAATACTAATCCTCATTTGCCACCACTTACTGAAAGTCTAACTTCACCCCCCAGCTCTGAGGCTAACTCCACCTTCTGCACGATTTGGAAAAATGCTATAAGTAGGTAATGGGCTCTGAAGGCGTGGATGTGTGAGGCAGGAGTTGCAGAGTTTGATTATGCAAATGAAAATGACAGATATCACCAATATCAGATTGATTAGTCAGAATTACACTGAGAATTTGAATTCCAGATATCTATGAGGCCGTTCTGATCAGCCAAAACAACATCCATCCATCCATCCATCCATCCATCCATCCATCCATCCATCCATCCATCCATCCATCCATCCATCCATCCATCCATCCATCCATCCATCCATCCATCAAGCATCCATCCATTATCTTCTGCTTATCCGGGGCCGGGTCGCGGAGGCAGCAGTCTAAGCAGAGAGGCCCAGACTTCCCTCACCCCAGACTCCTCCTCCAGCTCTTCCGGTGGGTCCCCAAGGTGTTCCCAGGCCAGCCGAGAGACATAGTCCCTCCAGCGTGTCATAGGTCTACCCCGAGGCCTCCTCCTGGTGGGACATGCCCGGAACACCTCTCTAGGGAGGCGTCCTGAAGGCATCCAGAACAGATGTCCAAGCCACCTCAGCTGACTCCTCTCGATGTGGAGAAGTAGCGGCTCTACTCCAAGCTCCTCCCTGGTGACTGAGCTCCTCACCTGGTCTCTAAGGGTGCGCCCAGCCACCCTGCGGAGGAAACTCATTTCAGCTGCTTGTATCCAGGATCTTGTTCTTTCGGTCATGACCCAAAGCTAATGACCATAGGTGAGAGTCGGAACGTAGACTGACCGGTAAATCGAGAGCTTCGCCTTTCTGCTTAGCTCCTTCTTCACCACGACGGACTGAAACAGCGACAGCATGACTGCAGACGCTGCACCGATCCACCTGTCAATCTCACACTCCATCCTCCCCTCACTCATGAACAAGACCCCGAGATACTTAAACTCCTCCACTTGAGGCAGGGACTCTCCACCGACCCGGAGACGGCAAGCCACCTTTTTCCCGGTGGAGAACCACAGCCTCGGATTTGGAGGTGCTGATCCTCACCCCAGTCGCTTCACACTTGGCTGCAAACTGCCCCAGTCCACGCTGGAGGTCCAGGTTCGATGAAGCCAACATGGACCACATCATCCACAAAAAGCAGACACGAGACCCTGTGGTCCCCAAACCGGACCCCCTCCAGCTCCTGGCTGCGCCTAGAAATTCTGTCCATAAAAGTTACAAACAGAACCGGTTACAAAGGGCAGCCCTGCCGTCATTATGACTGATCTGAATTGTTGTTGCTCCTGCAAGACTTCCCACTAAATATGGGTCCAGCTAAGCGTTTGTGAACAGTGTTGGCCGAAGTAATGGTGGTTGCTTTGATAGATAATGGTTGGGAAATGCATTGAAATGCAAAGAGCTTGTCAGCAAGGAGTTTAAGGAGAGCAAGAGCTTCATTTGTTAGAGACTTGTTGTCTAAATTTACTAGACGTTTGGCCTCAGGCTGCTCTGACAGTTTGTCATATGCAGTTACAGTTACGGTGGCGTAATGTGTTTGAAAAGCAAGTCAGCTCAACCTCCCACTTGCTGTAGCGTTTGGCATTACTACAGTTGTCTGCAACAGCATTTTACTAAGTCAGATTTCTAATTCAAGATCTCTATAATTAGTTAGACTCAGCAGAATCCCAGTTTGAGATATCTGCAACTTCATTTTGAGTAGTTAAAACCTAATTCAACATATATTTCATCACATTTTGACTGCTTCAGATTTATTTCAAGATATGGGAAAAGGGCAGTGCTGGTATTTAGGGGAATCAGAGATACCTTGAACTAAAAAATTTAAACTGTAGAGATCTTAAACTGGAATTACGATTAACCTAACTTAATTCAGCTGCAGATAAATACAATCTTCTTCTGAGTTGGAGGACTTTTCCCCCTCCGGAACCCCTGAAGTTGACATTGCTGTGGTGGAGAACCAGGGTGGCCCTGAGACGTATCAGTTCAACCTCTTGGTTCCAGTTAGCTCTCGACAGGAAGGCAAAAGTGCGAGAGAGGAAGAGGGCCGTCTCTGAGTGGTAACCTTAGTAAGGAGGAGGATGAAATAAGGCTCTGAAGGGAGAGAATGCAGCCCAGAGCACAGGTCCAAACCGTTTCACCAAAATTGAAAAATGATAAGTAGAAGGTTAAACTTCTGTGAATAATGAGTCTGGAGGCAGATTATAGCACATTAGCATTTTTTTTCCATTAAAACCTCATGACTGGGGATGTCCCGATCAAATTCTTCCTTTTCTCCCTTCCTGATCTGATCTGAGTCATTTAATATTTAGGATTTGCTGATACCAGATACCATTTATTAACACTTCAAATGTTGTGGATAAGCCGTAGTACGTAGTAAGTGATGCCTTTTACTGTTTAATACTTTAATGCCCAGTTGAGTCCGGCAGTGTTCTACAAGAGCGTTGTAAAGGGGCACCATGACAAAGTCTTCTGTTGTGCTTAATGACCTGCATCCTGCACTCATATATTGAATCATCAACAGAAATCAAACTTTATTCGGTGCATGATGATAAAAGGTGAGTAAGAAAAATAATTGACAATGACAAAAGACATGAACAAAATGAACTGGGTTTAGTTTCATGCTAATACTGATCAGTTAAAAAATGCTTCCTGATCTTTCCACTGCAGCAACCTGTGGGCTGTTTTCGGACAGCACAAACATTTAGATTTGTTCCAACAAGAACTGCCCTATAGAAGCTCTCTCAGACAGTTTTTTGGGGAAGAAATACTCCAGGGTAGGTACTTCTAAGTGGTCCCTGAAAAACTTGGACAAGACAAATGCTAGTTCATTAAACTTAGAGCGCACAACAAGCACCATTTCCCTGCCCTCTTGATGTCCTCATTGAGTAGCAAACAGTCATTTTCAATGTAAAAATTCCCTCTCTAGGCTAACAAAACAAACCCTTCTTTGTTCTGTTTCCTATGTGCTCATAGAACTGGAGTTACATCAAGTTAACTACTATTTGTTGTTGTTTTGACGGGCTTTGCATTGACGTCACGGTTGAAGCTGTCGAATCTTACATTGCAGCAGAAACAGAAAATCTGAAAGGGCATTTTCTGTAACAATCGTCCCACCTAACGCCTGCACTGGAAGTCTGCGTTAGGTCAGCTTTGGTCTTGCAAGGTAATTTAAAACAGCAGATCATGTGTTGAGTCATTTTCAACCCATGAAATCGTGACTGCGAAGATTCTCAGTCATCCAGGTCGTGGTTATCCTCATTTCAATTATAGCATCTGGACTTGCTTGAGTTTCTCGAAGACGTTTCACCTCTCGCCAAAGGGGCTGGTTGGGAGTTCCAGATTTTTATACTCCTTAGAAGCCATTAACACTATTGCCTCTTGGATGAGAGGTGAAACGTCTTCAACATCTTCAAGGAACGTCTTCAAGGAAGTCAAGCAAGACCAGATGTTACGGTTGAAACTGCGAGGACAACCCATGAAATCCTGATTTTTATAAATTTGGTAGGAATGAAAATACTGACGCCAACATTGAAGTGTTTCATCAGAGTAGAGTCGTATCAAGTTTACAGCTCCAAAAACATGTTACAGTCTTATTACCAGCCCTAAACCAGTGCACAGGCATGAGGCCTTTCAGCACATGTGCTTTGATCATAGTGAGTTCATCAAAATGCAAATGACGCAGCATTTTCAGCCACAGCCTCGGTTAGACGCCATGGTTCAACTTTGATGTTGACATTAACCTTGAGATGCTAATGTGTACTTTTCTGTCTTTGCAGGTCAGTACCGGCCTGACGGGCTGCTGGAGCTGAGCATGAGCGATACGTCGGAGCTGAGCTGTGGGAAGAGTCTCCACACCCTGGAGCTGGAGATCCAGGAGGCCTTCCTGCGCTTCATGGCGGCCATTCTGAAAGGCTACCGCTCCTTCTTGCGACCGATCACCCAGGCACCGTCGGAGAAAGCCACGGACGCGAGCTCGCTGTTCGACCTGCAAGGTATCTGGAGTAACGTCGCTCTGAACACTTGTTGCCAAAACCTCCGAAACAAATTCTCCATGTGCAGCATTTTAAAGCCAGAGAGCCAAATCATGATCAAGAAGGAAACAGATTGAATGAATGAAGCCAGCTGTCCTTTTCCCCAAGCTCCTCACACAGGAACTGTAACAAGTCCACTACAGTGTAATGAGCCAATTTTTCTCTCAGGCAGAAATTTATCTGAATGGTTCCCACAAAAGTGTTTACATGACTGCGCAACCCGTGACACCAATAAGCCAAAACAAGGGTAGGATACTCCAGATACTCCATCTCTAACTCTCAGGAAAGATGGAGCTGATGAGTGTTAGATGGAATTATTGGTTTGCTGTGCTTTATGGTGGATTAACACTAGAAAACCCATCATTTGTAGAGTTCATACAGCTCATATAAATTTTAGTGTTTAGTCCACAAGCAGGATAAAACCTTGTGAATGTTTTAACCGATGTCCTAAGTGGCATTTACTTGTTTTTAACCACTATTTGTTTAAGTTGACAGTCAACTTTCACTGTGAAATGACGAAGCCAAACCCTTTTAAAGTGGATTATGTTGCTTTTAGAGGGAACCTGTTTATACTCGTGCAGATGTTTTAGCTTCAATCTAATACCTGATGGCCGTTTCATTCTGTTTCCCCTTTCCTCTGGTGAGCTGGGTTGTAACAAAGCAGGGGCTTGTCTGGGGAAATATGTTTTTGAGCCCAAAGCTGATTAATTGATCGGTTAATTAAACCGAATAGGGAAGCGTTTATAAACTCAAGAAGAAGGTGTCCTTTTGTATACATGTGTAGCATCCTCTGCCCTCAGTTCCTCCTTTTTCCTTTTTATTTACGAAAAACAGTATCAGGGCTGCACGGTGGATCGGTGGTTAGCAGCGTCGGCTCACAGCTAGAAGATCCCCGGTTCGCGTCCCGGTTAGGACGCCTGGGATCTTTCTGTGTGGAGTTTGCATGTTCTCCCTGTGCAGCGTGGGGTTTCACCAGGTACTCTAGCTTCCTCCCACAGTCCAAAAACATGCTGAGGTTATTTGATGATTCCAAATTGTCCATGTGCTTGGTTGTGTGTCTCTACGTGGAGCCCTGTGATAGGCTGGTGACCTGTCCAGGGTGTCTCCTGCCTTCGCCCAAGTCGGCTGGGATAGACTCCAGCCCCCCGCGACCCTACAGAGGATTAAGCAGTGTATAGATAATGGGTGGAAAAACAGTATCAACTTTGGGTTAAACAGCATCCGGGTTGCTGCTTCTTGCTACTTCCTCTTTCGCTTAGTGGGCTGGGTTGGAACAGAGCTAACAAGGAAGGTAAGCAGTCAGGTTTTGTGGTGTAGCCCTCGTGTTGTCACAGTATAAAGGAGGGAAGAGGATGGAGGATGTAATAAAAAGCCACCAAACCACTGGAGCGAATCCATGCACCACAGTGTGTTTAATTCTAGCTGGATGTTAAAATATATAGAGGAACTCCTCATTACGATCATCTCTGTGTATGTTCCTGTTTCTCCACCGTTGCATGTTACATGTTCTTCATAAAATGATAGATGCTTGAAGAGATAAGTGCAGCGATACTTTACTGCACATTACAATCACCCACCTTTACTCTCTCGTCAAGTTGGTTGTTTATAACTGGTGTTTTTTAGTAGCTTGCAAGTGAATCCTAGGTTATGTTCGGACTGCAGGCTAAAGTGACCCAAATCTGATCTCTCCCTCCCCTTATCTCCGGTTGTCTAAGAAGCTGGGAGGCTGTTAGGAGCTGCCGCGCTAGAGGCCGCAACTGTTCATTAGGTCGGATGGGGTGAAGGCCGCATTGTCGGTAGGACATTTGAACTGTATGTAATTACATTTGTATCAGTAACGTTCCATAGAAAATATGTGAACTGGGAGATTGTGTTGGGGGTGGACTGAAGCTGCTTGGTGGAGGTATGAGCTCTCTGAGTGCTTTTCTAGTTGGTAATGTGAACGAACTCGCAAAAGAATCTGCTTTCACAAAAAAAATCCGAATTGAGCATTAAGCCCTGCAGTCTGAACCTAGCCTTAGTTACCAGCGTAGATGATGAGACATGTCTGTCACTCTGTTCAGTTTGCCTTGTTAAACTAATGGCCAAAAAAGGTTCGATCACCGACCTGTCATTGTTTGAATCCTCTGAACAAGTTGGTTCGTCTGTTGGAAAGATGCTCTGCTGAGTTGGACATGTTCGGTCCTTCAGTTTGGGTTTTCAGCAGCTTTTAGAGGCTAGCTTAGTGGCGTCTGTGGACTCGTCCTGACTGTTGTCTGTCTGCAAGCCCTATTTTGCTTTGTGCGTCTTCTTTCCATTGGCGGTCGGCGAAGGCACTTGTTTTTGCAGCCGTGCCTTTTGTTCTATCGCTATAAAATCTGTATTGTGCTTGTGGGAGAAGAAAAAAGCGGTTGGTGTTCCCACTATGCCTGCAGGGAGTAGAAGCACAGCGCTGCTCAAACACACTACCCTGCTGTCAAACATCGAAGAAACTCGGAGGAAATACAACTTTTAATATAACTTACATTCTTAGAGCGTCTGCACTAAACAATAATGAGTAATATTGTTGTAACAGCAAGGTATTGCGTTACCTTTCTAGTGTGAGTATGCCGTGCAACACTATAAAGACCAGTAAGAAATGCGGTGTGATTTCTCATACAGCTCTACAGTCCCACCACAGCACGAGCTCCCAGCCCACTAATGTTCCCATCACTAATGTTATTGCCTCCATTTTTTTCCTTCAAGCATCTGGAAATCACTCGAGATCTCATGTGCAGCCAGTTCTTTGCATCACGACTCGCTCAAGGTCCTCGGGACTGAGAGCCAGGCTTTTATTTACTTAAATATAAATGACGCATTTAAAAGGTGCAGCAGCAGCAGAACTGAGTACAGTGACTGAGAACCTGTGGGCATGTTGGAGCACAGTGACCAGTATAGTTGGATCATAATGTCCAGAGAAGTTTAGTTTGTGCCGCTCTCTCATCGTTGCACAGACTGGAAAATCAGTTGACTCATAGCCGTACAGTTACAGTGAATGATTAGCGCTAATGACTCTGAATATATGAACTAACTCCACGTCATCTGTCGCGCCTTCTTTCCCTACAGCTGGCCAGCCTCAAAAACAGATGGCGTTGTTTAATACATGAGCTTTCACAAGTGTCCGTCCCCACCTGTGAGTAAACACACAGAACATGTTGGGGTAGGAAGGATGGTGAAGACGCAGGGGTTGGAGGTTCAAGGCTGTCTGCAAGCTGAAGGTTAGCCGCTTTGGTTTGCCTCACAGCTGCTGAAATGCGCCAGAGGTTTGAGTTTGGCCTCTGGATTGGAGCCTGTGAAAGCTGGTTGACATCACAGCTGAAGGGAGTCGGGGTGACATCATGGCTGCTACACTGGAGGATAGCCTCAGCCAAGGTCGTGTCCAGCCTGAGTTATGTGAGACAGCGAATAGGAGTCGTCGCAGCACGTTGCATAACGGCCCGAGGAAAGACGCAACAGCTCATGCATCATCCGTGAACTCCTGACCGTTGTTGGACCTAATATCCATAACAACGACAAATTACACAACCTGTTAATGTGTCCGCGTAGCCTGTCATTTCTGTTTCCCTCCTTCCTCCCTGAAAATGGCAGTTTTGTCTCCGTGATATGATTACAGCGCTCTCACCCCGACATCTGCGACTTCGACAGCTTTACATGCCGGCTGCATCTGTGCCTCTTTTTCTCCTCGGAGAGTCGAGCTCGCAAGGCGGACGATAAACAAACACGCCATTACAGAGAGAGCTCAGTTAGGTATTGTGGAATTGTACATTTATAGCCGTCTGCCGTCAAACCCAGTGCTTGACAGGTTTGTTTTCTTCTGCAGCTCTCTGTTATCTCCATCTGTGGTTATGAGCTGGTGTTTAATACAAAGAATTGACACCCAACAGCTGCTATGAATCTTTTGATGTATTTCTTGGGCTCTGGTGTAAATATTGTTATGGTATTGTCGATATTTGAATGTGGTAAAGTGCAAAACAGTTAAATCAACTGGTGATAACTTCTATCCATCCGTCTGTCAGTATATCCTTCCATCCATCCATCCATCCATCCATCCATCCATCCATCCATCCATCCCTCCATCCATCTATCCATCCGTCCATCCATCCATCCATCCATCCATCCATCCATCCATCCATCCATCTATCCCTCCATCCATCTATCCATCCGTCCATCCATCCATCCATCCATCCATCCAATACTATCCCTCCATCCATCCATCTATCCAATACTATCCATCCATCCAATCTATCCATCCATCCATCCATCCATCCATCCATCCAATACTATCAATCCATCCATCCAATCTATCCATCCATCCATCCATCCATCCATCCCTCCATCCCTCCATCCAATACTATCCATCTATCCATCCATCCATCCATCCATCCATCCATCCATCCATCTATCCAATACTATCCATCCATCCATCCGTCCATCCATCCATCCATCCATCCATCCATCCATCCATCCATCCATCCATCCATCCATCCATCCATCCATCCATCCATCCAATACTATCCATCCATCCATCTATTCCTCCATCCATCTATTCCTCCATCCATCCATCCATCCATCCATCCAATACTATCCATCCATCCATCTATTCCTCCATCCATCCATCATCCATCCATCCTATCCATCCATCCTATCCCATGCTATCCAACCATGGCTAAAAAGTAATTTGTTTGATTATTTATTTTACAACAACTTAAAGAAACTGAGTTAACATGTCCAAAAATTTCCTAGTCCCCCAGGTGTAAAAAATGTTCTACTTGCATTTTTTAACTTTGCTCTGTACGTCAACTCCAGAAGTATATTTCCGTACGCTGGATGTATCTTCCAGCAACATACTGAAAAGGCCCCCTTATGTGGTCCAAAATGCTCTGAACCATTGGGCATGGACCAGAGGACCTCTCAGGGTGTCCTATGGGGTCTGGAACCAGGACGTTGGCACTGGATCCTTTGGGTGCTCTGTCTTGTGCAGTGGGGCCTCTGTCAATCCAACTTGTTCCACTGCATCCTGTTGATGCTTGATCACAATGGGGTGTAGGAAGTTTGGAGGTCAAATCAACATGTTGGACCATTGTCATGTTCCTCAACATGTTCCTGATTGGTTGATGTTGTTGCCATCCTGTGGGTGTAGTTTTGTATAGCCAGATGTGTCTCCTCAGTGCTGTGTCATTATCATTCTGCTATAAGGGGAATAAAAAAAAAAACACGCTGGTTTGTTTGTGTTCCAATCATGATAGTTTTGGGTGGTGTTTAGCGAAGGATGCAGCGATGGTTCCTGCAAAATAGTGATCGTGGAATATGTTGAGGGGGAACATTTGCATGGAGGGAGGCGGGCACTGTTATTAAAATGGCTAATTCATTGAAAAAAACCAAGCAGGCCTTTTATACTGGAGGAAATCTTTTTTAAAACCTGCCATTTTCATCACGTAGGTTGCTGCTCAGAGATTACTGTACACAGATAATGGAAGGGGAGGATAAACTATGTAAAATGAGTGGCGGAAGTGGCAGGCTTATACCTACAGTCTGGTGAGTCAGACTAGCAAATAAGTAATTAATAAAAGGTCTAATCATTAAATTGCAATGTAATTAGTCCCTGTAGACACTCCTAATGTTTAGACTGTAGTGTGAGGCAGTGCTTATTACAATAAAAAACAGAAGTCATAAGGAGTGAAGCTACTGAGAGGAGCTTTTGGTCCGAATCAACTGATGGTCCAGGTTACAAGTGGCCAGTGTCAGGATTAAAATATTTATCAGCAGCAGGAAGTATTTGGCTTCCACCTCCGTCCTGCGAGCCAGCGGCCGTCCATCCTGCTCTCAGCCTCATCACAGCAGTGGCTTATTACTCAGTTAAGCTGCTTTCAGCATCTATTAAGGAAGCTCTTCACTGCCTTGTTGTACATCCCAAATTGGCCATTATACTAATAACGCCGTGGCATGCATTATCCAAACCAAGACAAATGGACGCTGTGTGTGCAGGGCCTTTTATGGAATGATGGATTTAACCACAAAATCACACACCTTTGGAAGAAGTCCGTGAATTGTCCTTGCAGATTACCCCCGTACTTTTTAGGAGATGAAAGGCCTCTGTTAATAAACCAGCTGCTGCGTCTGAAACCATCTCTGCTCGGGAAGGTCGCTCTCGTTTTTAAAGGTTAACGTAAAGCGTTTGTGTCCTCAGGGTTCCTGAAGAGCCGCGACCGATCGCACCAGAAGTTCTACTCTCTGATGACCAAGACCCAGATGTTCATCCGGTTTATCGAGGAGTGCTCTTTTGTCAGCGACAAAGACGCCAGCCTGGCCTTCTTTGACGACTGCGTGGACAAAGTAAGCCTTTTGATCTGTTCTGCTTTTACTTTAGCATGTAGTGTTTTGTACCTACAATGAAAAGAAAATCCATTTGCTGCATGTCACTCTGATCTCTGTCTACCCCCAGTTGCACTCTGTCAATAAAAAGGGAAAAACTCTCCCCAAAAAAATATAAATTTAAGAAAAAAAATAAAAATAGCAGTCTAATTTCACACGTTATTAAAAAATGAACTGCAATATACATTTTAGATACGGACCTTCTTTATAGTTTTGGCCTGTTGTTTTTTTTTACATGATATTTTCTGTAATTTAACAAAACAAAGAAAGCCTGTAAAAAAAATAATAATTAAAAATGCATTTACCGTTTCTTGCAAATATTTGTAGAATAAAATAAAATATTTTGAAACAGGAAAAATTTATAAAATAACAGAAAATTGCTGCACAGACACCAAGAAAAATATGTTTAAAGAACTATTTAAAAAAGATTGAAAATAACAGCCAATAGCTGTAAAATAATAATGATTTTTTTTACAGCTTTAAATGCAGTAAAACAGTTTTAATTTTATGGTCACACATTGTAAAAGAACAAATTACTATTTTTAAAAATACAGATGTTTGTTGTGAAAGTGTTGTGTAGATTCATACTTTTTTCTCTGTGATTTTATTAAATATTATCTGTAAGTTAACAAAACAGGGATTAAAACATTATTTTTCAGCCCTTAATATACTTAATTCTTCTTTCAAATAACAGCAAATATCTGTAAGAGACACAAGAGACTTTATTGTCATTGCCAATAAACAACAAAACTTGGTTGGTGACAGACAGTTAGCAGCAGTTAAATGGTAAAGAAGAATTCACGTATAAAAACAGAGTAAACTAGAAAAGCCCTCAGAGAGCTCATACCTCCGCCAAGGAGCTTCACTCCACCCCCAACACAATCTCCCAGTTCACGTACTTTCTATGGAACGTTACAGATACAAATGTAATTACATACAGTTCAAATGTCCTACCAACAATGCGGCCTTCAACCCATCCGACCTAATGAACAGGCGCGGCCTCTAGCGCGGCAGCTCCTAACAGCCTCCCAGCTTCTTAGACAACCGGAGATAAGAATGCCGGCCCAACCGTGCGTATGTCGCTCAGGAAGGAAAGAGAACTCCGTCACTGTCGCTGTCTGTTGCGTGGAGACCCAAAATGTCATGTGGTCAGAGGGGGTTACCCCAAAAACAAGAGTGCCCTCTGGTGGCTTTTAGAGTAAACTGCATTTAATTGTCCATCCAGTTACACTTGGAGTAAAATAAAATCCTGGATCCAGACGGTGATCCGGATCAGTCCAAATCCGTCCATGAGTTTTCGAGTTATTTTGAACACAAACAAACAAACAAACAAACAAAGAAACAAACCAACGCCAACCATCACATAACCTCCTTGGCAGAGGTAATAAAATAATAAATAAAGAATAAAATAGTAAAAATAATAAAAATAATAAAACAGTAAATATATATGTTGATTGCTAGTTATAAAACTGTTAAATATAACTATAAAAATGTATAAATATATTGTTTTATTAGGAATATTTGCAAATTTCAGCCCTAATATACGTATTTTTTCTTTCAAATAACTATAAACATCTTTAAAATATTTATTTATTTATTTTTAAATTTTTTGCTCATTTAAATACAGTAAGAATTGTGTAATAATTTTATGGTCACACATTATAAAAATATATATTTTTATGGTTAGCATGTCAATTAATACCTCTTTTCCTGATTTTACTATTTTTTTTCTGTAATTTAACAAAATAAAACTGAGCTGAAATAAACAGTTTTTGATGCATTGGAAGTAAGCTTCCTAAAAAGTTCTTCAGCCATTTGTTAATTTTGTGTTCGTCTGAGTTCTTCCTTGTTTTTCTGAGCAGACCTCCCCCGTCTCCTACTTACAGTCCTGTTTTCTAGCTTGCTTTACTGCCTTAACCTCACCTTTTCTACAGCCACATCTCTCCTTTCTGCTTCCAATTTCTTGAGTGTCTCTTTCTCTTTCCCTTTCTGCCTCCGCTCGTGAGCAGCTTTACAATTCAGAACGGAGCGCTGATAAGGGAGGCAAGGTAAGTCTGCTGTTATTCTCACCTGTTCTGGGTAGATTCTGCTTCTGGGTGGGGGGGGATTTGTGCCTGACGCGCCGTCCCTGCAAACGGCAAAATAACCTGGAATCGAAATAAGTTGTTAAGGAGGAGGCAGTGTTTGTGTCTTCAGCTCCTAGAAACAGGTAGTATTTCTTCAGACGGCCGTCCATACCAGCTCTTATGTTTCCCCTCCCACTCGTTGTTGTGCAGTTTAAATTCCTTGTGGTCCAAGTTGTATCAGTTCCCAGGCTCTCTCCATTTTTAATGAATATTGGAGTATCCGCCATTCACGTCAGATTTGCTGCCGCAGCAATTAGTCCTGAGACAGTGAAGTCACTCCTTCATAGGAAATCCATGTGCAGTTTTCTGCAAAGATTTCTGTCCTGAATGTTTCATGAGTCTCGTGAGTGAGGGTTTTTAGCGCTTCGGTGGTTTCTGGAGCACTAACAGAGCCTGAAGTTGGTCTCTTTTTTACATCCCCCGGGCTCGTGCCTTCCAGTGAGACGATACGAGGCCTTGGAGAGGCAGTCGGTGTGTCTTCTTCACTCCGCCGGGAGCGTTTTGAGCAGCTTGACCTCACGAGCACACCGGGGTTGTGTTCGTCCACCGGCCTCGTGAAAGTAGAATTTAGTGTGGTTGCAGGCTTCAAGTCCACGTAGCCGCTCGTTTCCCCAGTCACGTCTGTGGGTCACTGGTTTTCGCAGGTGACATTTATAACCGACTCTGAAATAGACTTGGCCGTCCTTGGGTTTTTGTGTGTGTGTGTGTGTGTTCTGGTCGTAATTGAGACGTAACGGTTGTGAATCCAGAGGCCACCATCCACATCCTCCCCTGTCTGAGTTCCCAGACCTGCAGTGGGTCTCCAGTGTCCGAACGCCCGCCGCTGTGCGTCACTCCTACGTGCGATTGAATCCTCCAACTGTCTTTCTGCACACTGTGGCTGGATTGCATTATCTATCCTCTCAGAGGGAACACGCAGTCCACCACGCAGCCCGAACACACACAGCCAGCGGGCCCATACACAAAGATAAGGCTAAAATGTATTGATCCCCGAGGGAAAGAAGTCCGTTTGTAGCAACACAGCTAATTAAATCCTGCAGGGACACGAGATGAAAACTAAGCAATCATGCAAATTACGCATAATTCAGTTAATTAAAAGCTGTAAAAACACAAACAATTGCAGGATTCTATATAAAGGAAGATCTTTATTGTCAGGTGCTCACACAGCATGGGGAGTGAAATGCAATATGAATATGTGCTGCAAGGCTGTGCAATAACAAGTCATGATAAAATGATTGCTAAATATGTGCAGAAGAAAAATAGTCATAAATAATGAGGAGGAAAGAGATAATAAAGTGCATTATACATTGTGCAAGAGTTACAGTCGTGCATGCGCATGGATGTTTTTTATTTATGTATTTTCGTTGTGCCTGTGTGCTGTTGCTGCTAACGATGAGGTTTCTATGATTTAGATGTGAGAAGTTAGTGTTCAATAAATTTGATTAGGTTATTACTGTGCACCTGCAAAGTCTTTACAACATGCAGCTTGGATTTTTGCAGCCATAACTAATAAAAATGTATATACTTGTGCATCTTAACTTAATTTTTATTCCAAATTTAACTCGAAAAGGTCAACTTTCATGTATTTTATATTCACTTTCTAGACATGTAAAGTGAAATATTTCAAGGCTTCTTTGTTTTCATTTTGATCGTTATGGCTTTTAGCTCATTAAAGTCCATTAAAATCCAGTGTCTCATATTATATATATGTATATTACAGTCAAACTGAGCAACTTACCATGAGGACACTGCTTTGCTCCGCACCACTCTGTTTGCTCAGCTGATATATGTACTCTCCTACATGTGCTGCAGACATTTCCACAAACTATTGTAGATAGTTAAACAGTGAAAACACCACTTGACTCCGCACCATCGACTGTGATATGTACTCTGCTACATGTGCTGCAGACACTTAGACAAATTATTATAAATAGTTAAACAGTGAAGACGTCTCTCGACTCCGCACCACCGCCTGCTCAGCTGTGATATGTTCTCTGCTACATGTACTGCAGACACTTTGACAAACTATTGCAGATAGCTAAGCAGTGAAGACACCGCTTGAATCTGCACCATCGCTTGCTTAGCTGTGATCCGTACTGTGCTACATGTGCTGCAGACACTTTCGCAAACTATTGTAGATAGCTAAACAGTGAATACACCACTTGACTCCGTACCGACTGTGATACATACTCTGCTACATCTGCTGCAGACATTTTCACAATCTATTGTAAATAGCTAAGCAGTGAAGACACCACTCAACTCCGCACCACTGCCTGCTCAGCTGTGTACTCTGCTACATGTGCTGCAGACATTTTCACAATCTATTATAAATAGCTAAGCAGTGAAGACACCGCTCAACTCCACACCCCTGCCTGCTCAGATGTGATACATACTGTACTACATGTGCTGCAGACACTTTCACAAACTATTGTAGACAGCTTAACAGTGAATACACCACTTGACTCAGCACCATCGACTGTGATATGTACTCTGCCACATGTGCTGCAGACACTTTCGCAAGCTATTGTAAATGGCTAAGCAGTGAATACACCACCTGACTCCGCACCGATACCGTTACCAATATCCAAGATAAGCCAATATCAGCAGACCGATGTGTCAGTCAGGGATCTAGTTTGTTGTTGTCTGTGGTAACACCTCTAATTAAAACTAGTGCTGTCAATCGATTAAAATTTTTGATCGCGATTAATCGCATGAATGTCATAGTTAACTCGCGATTAATCGCAAATTAATCGCACATTTTTTATCTGTTCTAAATGTCCCTTGAAATATCATTTTATATGAGGAGGAGGCGGAGAATTCGCGTCAGCTGTGTTTGGCCATCAAGTAGTATTACAGACTGGATAAACTACGATGATAACTCAGTTCACTCTGACAACACACACAGAAAACTTTGGTCTTGTCAATCTTCACGCGCGCACCCCAGGCCGCCGTCACCTGGCGGAGCATCTGGATCAGCGGCACACGGTTCGGGACGGGGAAAAGGAGCCGACAGAAGGGCGAGCGAGAATATTGCTGCTGTACCACCACCAGCAGGAGATCCTGTCGGACTCCGACGGCGAACACCTCGCCCTCGACTTCGCCAACCATGCCCCCGTCTTACCCACCCCCGCCCGCGTTAATCTCGCGATAAAAAAATTGACGCCGTTAAAATTGATTTGCGTTAACGCGTTAATAACGCGATATTTTTGACAGCACTAATTAAAACACTTGTGAGTAAGCTTGACACTGTTTAAAGAGTTAGTGGCAGTGTTCAGTAAACTGTATCTTTAAGCATTCACTCCCAACAGTGCCTCCAAAAGCCAAAGTTTCCTGCCAACTCGCTGATGTTTTGAGGCTGAACGCAGCTGACAGCTAAATTCCTAAATGTCAAATATGAACTGAGAGAACATTTTGGGGCCGGGGGCTTCCATTTTGTGCCGTATCCAAGTCAGGGAGTGTACATTTCAAGAATTTGTTTGACATTTTGGAAAATAAACTTACTCGTTCCCTTGCAGAGAGTTACAGTGGATGAGAGGATCAGTATCGCCCTCGTGTCTCTGCGGTACATGTGTCGGCCAGCTTAGTTTGGCCGAGTGCAAAAGCAACTACATTTCTTTTGTTTAATCTCCACAAAAACAAAGTGTCAGGGAGTTATGGTGTTCTGGGCGGCGATGTGCTGGACTGTTCCCTGGCTGAATATATTAGGGAGGAGGCTGGATAACCTGAAGGTATAGATGAAATCACTGTTGTTTCTATCTCTGTAAGTTAATCTGCAGTCACTCACTCAGTCCCTCAGAAAGCTCCTTGTCTGATCCAGATTAAGTCAATGTTCTTTGAGAGATATAGACCAGACGTTCTCATCTCACCTGTCTGTTCTTTTTCCTGAAGTCTGAACTGATGGAGGACCTGCTTGTCAGACAGATTGCTCCTTCATTACCACAGCCGACTTCTGTCTCAGTGTGGGCTGCGTCGCATTTAAAAACATTAACACCTTGCTTGAATATCCGCAGGTATAAATTACACAATGTTTGTGTTCGTGTGGGAGTTCAGAAATACCTGTTTATCAGTCGTCCCTGATGTATATGCTGGATGTTTTTATTGGTTTAGTTTCAAGCCATGATATGTAGCATTTCTGCATTAAAATGTCTAATAAGTGAGTAAACCAGTGTTGGGTATAATTTGCGTTTGAACATGCTGGCCAGGTGGGGCCTTTCTGTGTTTAGTTTGCTTGTTCTTCCTTTGCCTTTGTGGGCTTTCTCCTCACACAGTCCAAAGACATGCAATGTAAAATCGCGTTTGGTGGCTTTAATTGTCAGGTAGAGATCTGTATTATGTTGATTTCAAGGTTTTATATGTCTGTGTGGTACCTGTTGAGCTACTTTGCCATTAATTCAGGAAATACCAATCAACTTGCAGCATTATTCAGAACATCCACTTCCTGTTGGCGTGGAATGACTCCCATATCAGAGCGCTTGATGATTTGACAGTGGGACAGCCGTAAATCGCCTCACTCTTCCCGGGAGTGTGGAGAATGGAATTGGGATTCAGCTTGCCCGGGAGGTTTCCTGATTAGACGCCCGAATCGCCTCATCTGACTCCTTCCAGCAGCGTTTCCAGCCCTCCCACCTTCACCTCATCGGCGGGTGATTGCGGACACGCTGCGCTACGTACCGCTGCTCGTATTTCATCATCCTTTTAGCATTGTGGTTTAAAGTGTGCTCAGAGAAACATCACAGGACGTTATGCTCGGCTTTGATGTGCGTTATTAGGCAAAAGACGAAGAATGAAATGCTTTCTCTTCAGACTGCAGCGAAGAACAGACACTTCCACGCTTGACTGCTCTGACTGAGGCTGATATCAAACTTTAATCACCATCAGACTAACGAGACTAAATTATGAACTTTGTGCTTCACCTTCATTTCATCCAACATGAATAAAAATCACTGCCTGCAGCTCTAAAGTCATTAAACACTTCTCGATTTATGAGGCTTCCCACCATGACTGTTGATTTTTATATCCGCCATAAAGCTCAGATTCACTTTAGGTCTTATCTGTCCGCCCCACTAACATGGCTCCACACTGCAAGTCCGGACGCCACTGATGGAAAGGATAGGTGACGTCCGTTGTGCTCGCTATCGTTTCTTTACGCCTCCTGGATATTTTTGTTTTCTACAGCGCATCTTTTATGGAAAGTCGGAGCGCTTTTCCCCACCAGCGAGCAGCTATAAACTGTCAGCTTCAGGATAAAGGGTTCCTGCTTGGAGACGCACTCACAGAAACTCTTTACTGTAATTTAATGCACCTGTCGTGTATCAAACTCATGCTGACTGACTGCCGGGGATTTTATTCGCACTATAAATTCTGCACTGACAATTTACACTCAAAGCACACTGAGGTAATGGTGTGATGACTGGTTGATGCTCATAAATCAAATGGTCATCCAAGGCTGGTATTGAACCGTTCTCGAAATCTTTTAAGCATAAATGCCGGTGTTGAATTCATTAACACGATGCCATTATAATTAATCTCCATAGAAGCAGAGGTTTTATGGATTCCCTTTGAAATAGCAAGTATCTGCAGCAGAATAAACTTGCTGCTCGCACTAAGCCGGCTCCCTTGAGGTGCAGATTTAGATTTATAGAGTCGACACACTCTCCCTGAACAGTTGACCTATCGATTCATCCTTTTCGGTGGTGTAAATCTTCTTCTTCTTTCACTTAAATGTCAGTCAAAGCCTGTTACTTACTCGCACAGACCACAACAACACTTTGAATCTGAGGTCGGTTAATCCTCAGAGGGGCTTTCTGCCAATCTTACATTCATTTATTTTGGTTTAGCCTTCGCGAAGAGTGGTAGTGGTTTTGTGAAGTTTAAGAAAACCACTGAAGGGATGTGTTGGATGTCTGAGCTTGGGTTTGGGGAAAGTTGAGTGTGGGGAATTCTTCTGAGTTGGGGGTGAGTTGCTGCCCCCAGTAAAGGAAGTTAAGCGTGTAGGGATCTTGTTTGCAAGTGATGGTAAAGGGAGTCGTAAGATGGTGCAGATTGGAGATTGATGCAACGTTAATAGTGATGTAGCCTTGTACCGGATTGTTGTGGTGAAGTTGAGCTGGAAAACTTGGAATTTATTAGTCGATCTGCGTCCCGACCCTCACTGAAGGTCGTGAGCTCTGGGTAGTGCCTGAAAGAATGAGATTGTGGATGCAAGCAGACAGAAAGCCTGGCCTCCGTTGGGTGGATGGATGGACTCGGAGCTCCTTCGCGTCGAAAGCAACCAGCTGGGGATGTTCAAGCATCTAATTAGGATGCCTACTGGACGACTTCCTTTGAAGGTTTTCCAGGAATGTCCAACTGGGAGGAGACCCCGGGGTAGGCCTAGAATTCATTGGTGAGTTTATACACCAATCAGCTGCAACATTCTGATCACTGACAGGGGAAGTGAATAACATGGATCATATTGGTACTATGTGGTGTTCTGATGGAAAACCTTGGATTTTAACATCCGTGTTGATCAGACTTAGACACCCAATTAAACATTGTCCCACAACAAACACACTCCCTCATGCTAATGGAAATCCCAAATGTCACTGGATGAAAATGCACCCCACCACATGGAAACAACATCAACCAATCAGGAACATGTTGAGGAACATGAAAATGGCCCAACATGTTGATCTGACCTCCAAACTTCCTACAGCCCATTCTGATCAAACATCAACAGGATGCAGTGGAACAAGTTTGATTGACAGAGGCCCCACTGCACAAGCCAGAGTAGCCAAAGGATCCAGTGCCAACGTCCTGGTTCCAGACCCCATAGGACACCCTGAGAGGTCCTCTTGTCCAAGTCCAATGGTTCAGAGCATTTTTGAGCACATAAGGCGGACCAACACAGTATTAGACGGGTGGTCATAATGCTATGCCTGATTGGTGTGTATCTCATCTGGCCTGGGAATGCCTCAGTATCCCTCAAGAGGAACTGGAAAACATTGCTGGATAGAGGGACGTCTGCAATGACCTGCGTCGTCTGCTGCCACTGTCTAGGTCAGGGGTGTCAAATTCAAATACACAGCGGGCCAAATCTGAAAACCTGGACATAGTCGCGGGCCAACATTATATTATATTATATTATTATAATATATATATATATATATATACATTATAATTATATATTATAATTATCAACATTATTATATAGATATATTGATATTATATATCAAAAGAACTAGCCTTTACAGCAGCCTCACTTTGTGATGTGGCTTTTTTGAACATAGTCTGTTGTGAAACCACACTTTTTTTCATCTCCTCTACTTTCTGGCTTCTTTAACTCATGTCCAGGTCCTTGTACTTGTCCTGGTGTTTCATTGTGTCGTCTAATGTTGTTCTCCTTGGTTATAGCCACGTTGGCTCCACATACTAGATGTATATTTGGTTCGTGCGGCCGCGGTGGTCGGGACCGGGGTTGGCGGCGAGGGCGAGGGCGAAGGGGAAGTGTGTTCGTCGGAATCCGACGGCATTAGCGTGAATATCTCCTGCTGGCGGTGGCACAGTAGCAGTGTCCTGGCGTGCCGCTGGTGCAGATGCTAAGTCAGGTGGCGGCGGCGGAGGGTGGAGGTGGTTGGGTCAGTAGTAGCGTGCGGTTGCTATGACTACTGTCAACAGAGGAGAGGGCGTTTATGGGTCTTGTCCTGATTGACGCGCCGATACAGAGCAGAGCATTCTGGGATTTGTAGTATTAGCGATACATGCGCTGTATAATACCAGCGGGCCAGCTTTAGTAGTCATCTGGTAGCCAGAGTTTGACACCTATGGTCTAGGTGGAAGAAAATAGAAGGACGGATCGACGTGTAGAGTTTAAAAGACCACCTAAGGATGCTCTAAAAAATGCCATCAAGATGTACTGTTGAATAGCTGGATCCAGTTTTAAGTAGTTTGGCTGATACTAGGATATCTCAACCTCTGCTGCACTGATCATCTGTCTCTTACACTTTAACTTCTTTAAGTTCTTTCTTTTGAGAAAGGCCCAAATTACAAGTTTGGAAGTTACACATTAAACTGAAATAATGCACCTGAGAAATGAAAACATGCGTATTAAGGTAGAATTTACGTAATTCGTTGCTACAGCTGATGTTTTATTGTGGTGGGGTCGATGCACAGGAAATGATAAGTGACGTCTTGGACAAAGAAGCTGTTTTTGAGTCTGTTTGTTTTGACAGACCAGAAGGAGAACTTGGACGAGTTTATACCCAGGTGGTTTAGTGGGCTGCTGTAATTTCACTGCACATTGAGAGGAATACAAGACCAAGAGCGTGGGCTAGTCAGCATAAGTCACCTGTGTCCTTTTATTACATATATATATCATCTCTGTGGTTGCAGGGGTTATCGGCATGTTAGTCTTGCCCGTACTGTCTAGCCAGATGTTTTATGTACTGCATATATACCAGTTAGCCACAACATTGAAACTGCTGACAGATGAAGTAAATAATGTTGATTATCTTATTACAATGGTCAGGGGCGGGATATGTCAGGCAATTCTTGAAGCTGATGTGTTGGAAGCCGGAAAATGGGCGTTGTGAGAATCTGAGCGTCTTTGAAACGGGTCAAGTTCAGACGGCTGAGACCGAGCAGCTCCAGAAAGACAGTTTTCGAGGTGTATTGGGAGCTGCATGTTGGAAAAACAAATTCAATGCATGGCAGCTCCACCGTACTGCCTTCAGGGCTTAAACGATCTGCTGTTACTTCTAGTTACCTTCACCAAGGAGGTTATGTGATGGCCGGCGTTGGTTTCTTTGTTTGTTTGTGTGCAAAATAACTCAAAAAGTAATGGACAGACTTGAATGAAATTTTCAGGAAATGTGTGAAACGGGACAAGGAACAAATGATGAAATTTTAAAAGCCACCAGAGGGCACTCTTGTTTTTGGGGTGACCCCCTCTGACCACATGACATTTTGGGGCTCCACGCGACAGACAGCGACAATGCTGGAGTTGTCTTTCCTTCCTGAGCGACATACGCATAGTTGGGCCGGCATTCTTATCTCCGGTTGCCTAAGAAGCTGGGAGGCTGTTAGGAGCTGCCGAGCTAGAGGCCGCGCCTGTTCATTAGGTCGGATGGGGTGAAGGCCACATTGTCGGTAGGACATTTGAACTGTATGTAATTAAATTTGTATCTGTAACATTCCATAGAAAATATGTGAATTGGGAGATTGTGTTGGGGGTGGACTGAAGGTCCTTGGCGGAGGTATGAGCTCTCTGAGTGCTTTTCTAGTTTCAATGCTGTAGCTGCCTTGTGTGTGACGATTTGCATATTTTTATTTACTTGTTATTTTCGAGTAAACATTGCGCAGTAGGAGACAAACGGAGGGGGAAGAAGGCTAATGTCAGCTTTGTGTGTGGTGACAGGGGAGGCAGCAGAGAGGTAGAGAAAAAGGAAAGACAAGAGGAGCATGTTCACTCGGGAAACTAGGTCACCTGCTGTCATTCTCCCTCGGTTCTCCCAGATACGCATTGTGTAGAAATCCTGCTATCAGGACGGCTACAAAGCTGTTTTGAAAATAAAAGATGTTTTTCAAAAGTCAGTCTGCTGCTGCCTCACTTAAACCTACTTATGCAAACACTGAAATATTTATTACAGGGCATGATGTCAAGAGCTGTGTGGAAGTTCTCCCCCTGTCTCCGTCAGCGGTGATAGATGAAGGGTCACGGTACCAACACCCAGACAGCCCTGTTCGTGTTTTGTTCTGCAGGTGGACGGCGACAGGCTGGAGGAGACCCGGCTGATTGAGATCGATGAATCCCAGCGCAGCGAGCACACGGTCTTCATCACACCTCCAGAGCTGCCTCCGCTGCCCGAGGGGGAGGAACATCCACTGTGCTACACGTAAAACCCGTCTTTATGCAGCTACCGTTTCATTTCGCATGGGGGAGTTTGTGTTTTTGTGCTTTTCGTTTCACCAGAAATAACAGGACAGAATGTCAAATCAGGGCTGGAGTCACTGGACAGCTTTAAAATCACAAAGTGGAATTTTTCAGTAAACACTTTTAACCTTTTGAACTCTAAGCAGTGTTTCTGCTCCTCCTGTTGCATTTTTACTCACTATGGGCTTGTTTTTCATTGAAATATGCACTTTAAACAGCACAACCATGGCTAGAAGTAAAGATAACCCAAAAATGCAGTATGACACAGATGCCATAAATCCTAAAATTTATCGTGAACTCCTTTGATTATTCGTATGTTCAGTATTTTTCCATGTGCCCACAGTTTCAACTCTGGACTCTGCATGTTATAGACAGGCTATTTGACTATATGTATTTCTACAAGCAATTTTCATTTGCACATCAACTCTAGAAAGATATTTCACCATGCTGAATGTACACTGAACAAAAATATAAAGGCCCCATGTGAAATATTGATGCCACCCAAAGTGAGCGTATACTGTCTGGTACTTGTACTAAATGGATATTTCTCTTGATTAGTGTCCCAAATTTGAGTCCACCACTGCCTCAGTGATGCATTAATTCCATTCAGTCCATGGGTGTGGCATATCCAGACGCTGCTCCAACACAATGAGCAGTACTCAGACACTCCTTATACTGGGGACAATAAAAGGCCACCCCAACATGTCACATGTTGACCAAAGCAGCAACGCCTCAGATGACTCCGGTCATGAGGGAACGTGTCATTGGCATGTTGGTGTGATGCGTCTGTTGTCAGACCAAAGGTTTCATCTGCTGTACGTGTCGCTGGTCTGAGACCATCCCACAAGTGAACAAGTCGGATGTGTCCATCCTGTGCTGGGGTGGTCACACGTGGCCGACGTGGATGAGGTGGATTTGCAGTACTGCCAGTCTGTTGGAAACCAACTCTCAAACGTCCTGTCGTCTGATAGTGAACATTCAGCTGCACAGCGACCGCTCTGGTGGACATTCCTGCTTCCAACATGCCAATGACTCAAATTTGGGACACTAATCAAGAGAAATGTCCATTTTGTACAAGTACCAGACAGTATACGCTCACTTTGGGTGGTGCACTTCATGTGGCATCAATATTTCACATGGGGCGTTTATATTTTTGTTCACTGTATCTTCCAACAACTTGCTGACAACGTGCGCCCCTGTACGCTGCTTCTGAGCCATGCTGCATTTACTTTACATTCATCAAGTGTGTTTTATTTTGTAAACATAGACGGCATTTAGAATGAAAGGTCACTGAAGTTTTGCCACATTACTCTTGGTCGCTGCTGAGCCACTAATGGCTTCTCAGTTATGGCAAGAAGAACAGAATTTTTAAATTTTTTTCAGTGTCTGCTTCGAAAAAAAGGTTTATCTTTTACAACATTTTTAAAAAATACACAGATTCAAGTGATTTAAATGAAATATCCAGATTTCAAGCTGAGATTATTATTTTTTTACCAATGGAACAATGTGTCACAGATGATTAGTTGAGACGTTTTTAACCCAAGAGGCATTTATTTTATTCATCAAGCGCGTTTTATTTTACTCTCGATACCCCTCGTCGTCTCTCTGCTCTGTTTAAACACAGTTTGCATTTTTACCAGAAAGGTCACAGAAGTTTTTGTCACATGACTATTGATCGCAGCTCAGTCAAAAAAGGCTTCCATGCTGATCCAAAGAGTGCATGTTTGTTTAAGGCATGTAGAATAACATGATTTTGATGACAATTTTAAGCTTAGATTTGGTTGTTTGACCGCCGCAAATCTGAAAATCCATTGATTGTTTGAGGGTCTGATAAATGGGTTTGGGGTTTAGAGCAGTGGTTCTCAACTGGTGGTTCGCGAAGCCATTTTTAGAGGGTTGAAGCAGAAGCAATCTCCCCCCCAAAAAAGTGGTAGTATAAAGTCTTTTATTTTGAAGAACCTGTTTCTTATGACACAGTTTGCTTTCAATAGCAGGATATTTAGTGGTGGTGACACCAGTAGTTGCTCACAATTATCCTCTAGATTTGGCTCTGCCAGATATTGGAGAAAATTATGCTAAAATGAGCCAAAAATGAACCAAAATGTGCTCAGAATCTGTCAAAATGGGCCAAAATATGCCCAAAACTTGGCAAAAGTGTCCAAATATACCAAAATAAGCAAATAATAAGCCATTTTTTCCCCAAGCTATATCAAAATGTGTTAAGACTGCATCCAAATAAACCTTAATTTGTTAACAAGAACTTCAAAAAGTTGGGTCGCGACTGTTATTAATAGAGACATAGTGGGACCTGAGGCTGGACCGGTTGAGAACCACTGGTTTAGAGGGTTAACATATATATAAGAGAGCTGTAACTGTGCTGTCGAGAGCCGTCCTCCTGCTTGACATCCTCCATAAGACTAGCTGGTGTCAAGGCTTGCATCTAACAGCAGGAAGAAAATTGAAAAATCTAAATAATAAATTGAGTTGAACGTCGCTTAATTTGTTCTTGGGTTTCCTTGATTGAGGACCAGCAGGAGCCCAGCTCTCTTAGTGGGATGACTAAAAACCGAACTCTGCTGCTGAACTGAACATGTGGTATTTGTATTCTGCGGTTATGCTTCGCTCTGAATAATTTACGCCGAGAGATTTTTCTTCACAACCACTTAAGATAAGCTCCGATAATCCATAATGACCAGCAGCTTTGCAGATTTTTTTAGCAGCTCTTGCTTTTTAGCCATATTAATGCCACTCTACCCCTCGATGCCATCATTTTATGTTAGATTTACTTTAAACATACTTGTTTTCTTCTCGCTGGTTGATTCTCCATGAGGTTAAACAAACATCTGCTACTGAAAAGTGTCTCTAAGAATTTACAGCTCACTTAGTTCCCATGTAAATATTAAGAAAAGGCATGTTTTAGTCGTATGTACTGGAGAACAGGGAGTTAAACGTGTGCATGTATGTTCTTCATCAGGTACGATGGTTTCCCAGTGCTGAGTCTTGACCTGTTTGACCCGGTGGAGGGCCTGCGGACCCCCTCATCCCGCCTCGCTGCCAGGCACAGCTGCCCCACCAGCCCAGCCCCCATGTTCAGACGCACCAAGCAGGTCAGACCAACAGTAACTCACTGCTGTCGCGCCGTCAGCTGTTGATTTATTCGTTTAAGCGCTGAGCTGAAATGAGAAGAAAAGGTTCAAAACTACACAAAAGGTTGACGACAAAGAAAAGTTACCCTCTAGCTAATTGAGAGTCTGGAGAGTCTTATGATTGCATGTTCAGCATAGGCAGAGCTGCTTTAAACATAGAAATGCAGTGGTGGGTGGAGAAAACAACAACGGTACTCAAGTAAAAGTACTGTTACTTTATAATATAATGACTCAAGTAGAAGTAAAAGTACTCATTAAAATAAATACTTGAGTAAGAGTAAAAAAGTTCCTCGTAAAAAGCTACTCCAGTAGTGAGTAACTTCAGGTGCAATTTATTACTTGGAAAACAAACCATCCCTCCCTGAAGGAGAGGCTTGGATACATTCATTAAAACTAGAAAAGCACTCAGAGAGCACAGACCTCCACCAAGCAGCTTCAGTCCACCCCCAACACAGTCTACCAATAACAAAGTATCCTTACGTTAAAAAAACAATCCTGGATCCAGACGGTGATCCAGATCAGTCCCAACATTTTATCATTTGTTCTTTTTCCCATTTCACACATTTCCTGAAAATTTCATCCAAATCCGTCCATTACTTTTCGAGTTATTTTGAACATAAACAACCAAACAAACCAACGCCGGCAAAAACATGACCTCCTTGGTGGAGGTAAAAAAGCACTTCCACTAAATTTTTTTACTAAATTTTTGCAAGAAACTATATGGTAGCTTAACATAGTAACTAGTGCTGTCAAAAATATCACGTTATTAACTGCTGCTGTACCACCGCCAGCAGCAGTGTCTTCGCTCGCCGTGCCTTTCTGTCGGCTCCTTTTCCGCGTCCCGAACCGCCTGTTGCTGGTGCAGATGCTCAGCCAGGCGACGGCGGTCTGGTGGGGTGGGGGGTTACTACTCGGATCTCAGAATTATAATTCGGATACCACCACAACGACCGAATAGTCGGATATTCAGATATTCGGGTCCAGCCCTACGATTGACAAGACCCAAGTTATGTGTGAACTGAGTTATCATCGTAGCACATCCAGTCTAAAATACCACTTGATGGTCAAACACACAGCTGATGTGAATTCTCCGCCTCCTCCTCCTCAAAACCAGGCGACAATAATATGATGTCTGATGTGATAAGAGTATTAAAATGATAATTCAAGGGACATTTAGAATAGATAAAAAATGTGCGATTAATTTGCGATTAATCGCGAGTTAACTATGACATTCATGCGATTAATCGCGATTAAATATTTTAATTGATTGACAGCACTAATAATAACTGTTTTCCAGTTTTTGGCTTGTTATCAAAACCCCAACTTTTGAAACCAGCAGCAAAACAACAACAATATTTAATCTCTGAACACAGAGTTATCACTGACTGAACCCTTGAACATCAGGTTTGTCCACTTGTGTTTGTTCATATCAATCCATATCAATAATAGATCATTTCATAACAGTCTGCATAAAAAATAGAATCATCATAATAAAGCAAAGCCTCATATTCAGACAGCTGAACCTTTGCTAAACTGTGTGCTTGAATCCACTTGTTCTGAAACATCCTCGCTAACATCAAAACACAGTCACTGTTTTAGAACAATCGTAGGAACTTTTTCTAGAATTTAGCCCAACTTTGGAGCGTTATTTCATACCCTTGAAGATAAGCTAGCGGGATATGCTTGGTATGTGTTTATTCCTTAGGTTCTCTGGTTTCATATGATATATGTATCCCCTGTACGCTGCATTAACAATGGAGCCGCTAAAAGGCGCTATACAGCTAATCCCACGACAACAGAGGTGGGTTGTGCAGTAGAAAGACTCTTCCTCGCTGTGTTAACCTGCTTCGTGTATACAGTGGGTTAACTCACTCCATATTAGCTAGTTAGCATTGCCATCGTGAGTAGCCTTTCAGCCAGGGGTGTGCTGCACATTTTCTGAGGGAGACGCCGGCGTTTCATCTTCATGTTCTTGAACTACAGTGAGGTGAATGGAGGCCGTGGAGGGGGCGGGGCCACACCTCCATCCACCTGCTGTGCTGGGCTGTGATTGGCTAATGATGTCTCAGTCAGCCGAGAGCAGCAGAGCATCTAAGCTTGTCTGAATATATTTATAGATGAATTAATGTAACGACAAGCAACGGTGTAAAAGTACAGATATTTTCTCACAAATTTACTCGAGTAAGAGTAAAAGTATTCTGCAAAATAACTACTCTTAAAAGTACAATTAATCAAAAAACAACCACTCAAGTACATGTAAAGGAGTAAATGTAGCATGCTACTACCCACCACTGTAAACATGCAGCTGGAAGCTTCCTTTTTGTAACACTATGAAGTCATTCTCCAGAGAAATGGCGATTAGCTTGCACATGTGTATCATTTCCAAAGGGATCCCGACGTAGCCTAAAGCCTAAATAACACATTTGAAAACGTTTCGTCGACAGGAGATCAAATCCGCCCAGAAGATCGCCAAGAAGTACTCGTCCATCCCTCAGCTGTGGTCCAAGTGCCTCCTCCGTCACTGCTACGGTCTGTGGTTCATCTGTCTGCCCGCCTACGTGAAGGTTTGCCACTCCAAGGTCCGGGCGCTTCGCACTGCCTACGACGTCCTGAGGAAGATGCAGGCGAAGAAGCTGCAGCCGCCTGATGAGGTAGGGTTGTAGTGGGTCCCCAGAAATACAGATGTGACTTACCTTGGTGCTTTGTCCAGCGACCAACATCTGTTTTTTATAGCAGCGTGTTGACGCCACACCAGAGCAGCAGATCAGAATCATAACATGAAACGTTTGCTGACATTATCATGACTTGTTGCAACACTAGACGCTATCCTGTAAAGATGTTTGCATGAGGAAATGTTGGTATGTGGCTCATTTACAAGGCTTCTGCTTCATGCTCTGTTCGAGACACGGTGAGGCTCTGTCGTGGATGATATTGTGATAATTATGCGCACACGAAGAAGGATTTTAAAATGCAAGAGGCTGCACAGGAGGAAGAATGAGTCTCTGGAGGGAGCGTCTTTTCTTGTTGCTGGAGGCTCTGAAGGCTCCATGGATTCATGATAACATCAGCTGCTGGTGAATCTGCACCTCTGTGGAAACAGTACAACTGTGGCTGGAAGCAGAAAGAACTGAATGACACAGTTATAATGCCATAAATAATAATAAAGGTGGCTCTCCATGCTGTCAATAATGTGCTACTCACATTTTTTAACTGGTTTTCATGCTTGTCTGCTGTTTGTTCTGTCTAAACACAGACTGCAGTTCAGCCCAGTTCAGTTAAAAACTCCTAATTTTCAGTTGTGTGATTGTCGGTCACAGCTTAGTCGGTCGTGGCTTCAGAGTTGCAGTGAGGAGCGCATAATTCCTGGGGGGGGAATCCACCTGCATTACTGTCAGCTTCTCACCCAGTAGAGCCGGATGGATGGTGTCGAATGCACTGGAGAAGTCGAAAAACATGACTCTCATAGTGCTTGCCGGCTGGTCCAGGTGGGTGTAGACCCGCTTGAGCAGGTAGATGATGGCATCATCCACTCTGAGTTGGGGCTGGTAGGCGAACTGTAGGGGGTCCAAGTGTGGCTTGACTTGGCTTGACCAAAGGGCCTGAGCTGCTCCAAGACGAGTCTCTCTAGGGCAGTGGTTCTCAACTGGTCCAGCCTCAGGACCCACTATGTCTCCATTAATAATGGTCGCAACCCAACTTTATGAAGTTTTCTGTTCCTGTTAACAATTTATGGTTTGTTTGGATGCAGTCTCAACACATTTTGACACAGCTTGGGGAAAAATTGGCTTATTGCTAAACAACTGGTAAATCATCTGACTACAGGTGGAACTCCTCTTCATTCTATGCAGTTTGGTTTTCGTTCAAGCTACTCAACAGAAACTGCAATAAATCTTTTTCTAGAAAAAGTTAAATATTATTTGGACTCTTGTCCCCTTGTTGCTGCGGTTTTTCTTGATTTGAAAAGGGCATTTGATGCGGTTGATCTCCAAATTTTATTGTCAAGGCTACTAAAATTCCATTTTTCAGAGCAAGCTATTCTTTGGATTAAATCATGCTTGTCAAATCAAACAAATTGTGTATCTGTCAGAGGTTTCAAATCCCCTTAAATTGACAGTCAGGTTGGAGTTCCTCAAGGTTCCATACTTGGACCTATTTTATTCTCTTTATACATTAACAATTTGCCAAATGTATGTCAAAATATTGACACACAACTTCACGCAGATGACGCTGTAATTTTTACAAAAGCAAAGTCTAAATAAATTATTTGCTCATTTTGGTTTATTTTGACATTTTTGCCAAGTTTTGGGCATATTTTGGCCCATTTTGACAGATTCTGAGAACATTTTGGTTCATTTTTGGCTCGTTTTAGCATAAATTTCTCCAATAATCTGGCAGAGACAAATCTAGAGGTTAACAGTGGGCAACTACTGGTGTCACCACCACTAAATATCCTGCTATTGAAAGCAAACTGTGTCATAAGAAACAGGTTCTTTAAAATAAAGAAAAAATAAGAAGGGTAATTTTGGGCGGCTGTGGCTCAGGTGGAAGAGCAGGTTGCCCACTGATCGCAAGGTTGGCGTTTGATCCCCACCTCCTCCACATGCCGAAGTGTCCTTGGGCAAGACACTGAACCCGAAGTTGCTCCCAATGGTAGATTAGCACCTTGCATGGCAGCTCTATCGCCATTGGTGTGTGAATGTGTGAACGAGAAACTCATCGTAAAGCACCTTGAGTACCACTAAGGTAGAAAAAAGTGCTACGTAAGTGCAAACCGTTTACCATTCACCATTTAACTATGACCTACAACTCGAAGATCTTTGAGAAACGTATCTCAAAATATTCAGATATTTCATTTTGAGTTTGCTAGTGGTTTAATATTTAAAGAATAAATGAATAAATATGCTTTTCAAAACTGCCGGGAGGTTTTAGGGGTTCAGAGATTTAATCAGATCTTGTAAATGAGCCATATTTCTGAATTCATCCCTTCTATGCTCACTGGGTTGTCATTCAAACATGAGTTTTACGTCACGTACATGAACACATCTCGCTTCAGTGTGATATAAACTTTTAGCATGACACTGATCTGTTGTCCTTTTTCTTGGGTGGCACCGCTACGTTGCTGTAGTTTTTAGGTGTTACCGCCCTTCTGCCTGAACAATCCTACGTGTACGTTTTGCAGGTGTGTTACCGGGTGCTGATGCAGCTGTGTGGACAGTACGGTCAACCTGTCCTGGCTGTCAGGGTCCTCTTTGAGATGAAGAAGGCTGGAGTCCACCCCAACGCCATCACTTACGGCTACTACAACAAGGTACGCACTTCTCTTTATGATAATGAAGCCAGAAATAGTTAGACATGTTTGATGAAGTGGTGTAAATCTACCAAAACATCACCTTTACTCATTTACACGAACATTTTACACCTCGGCCTTCAGTGGCGTCCCACCTGAATCAAACCTCTTAATACCATTGTTGTGACGCCACGGCTATAGAAACCATCAGTATTATATATATATTCCCCCCCGCACCACCGCTGTGGAGATGATCGGAATGACTATAGCACGCAATAGTATTTGTCTCATCCTGCTCTGCACATGTACCAAATTTCATGTCTGTAGTACAAAGCACTGATTTGATATGAATTTTTCAAATTTCTAGGGGGCGCTGTGGAGCTGTTTGAAATTTGAAGTGTACAAATCTGTTGGTCTTGGAATACTTTACGTGTGTACCAAATTTCATGTTTGAAGGATGAAGCAGTGATTTTATATGAGTATTTGAATATTTGTAGGGGGCGCTGTGGAGCCGCTTGACCACGTCCATTCCTGAATTGTATGTCAAATGTTAGTTCTTGAGATTAATGAGGATTCGTGTGGATTTGGTGATTTTAGGTGGATCCCTTCACCTCCAAAACTCATTTCGTTCCACTTGGCAAATTTGTTCAAAATGGCCGCAAATTTGTTCAAAATGGCCGCTGTGCCACGCCCACACCGTGTGACGTAGCCACAAGATTTTAATAACTTTTCATCCTGGATGGGTCTAGATGCCACATGGCGAATTTGATGAAGATTGGACAAAAATCCTGGAAGGAGCTTGTTAAATTCCAATGCCTGCACACCACGTGTTCCAGGGGGCGCCGTTGAGCTTTTTTGAAATTTCAAAAGCAGGAACGTTTTTGTTTCGAGCTACTGTACCTGTGTACCAAATTTCATGAGTTTATGTGAAACTAGCCGTATTAACTCCACTAAAGCCCAATTTTCAAGGTGGCGCTATTGAGTCATTTTGCTAATCATATGTGTAATTCCCCCTAAATATCAAATTTTTCGCCAGTCCTGATGGGTGTGCCAAATTTGGGGAGTTTTTGAGCCTGTTTAGGGGGTCAAATTGGGGTTCAAAGTGGTGTAAGAAAAAGGAAAAAAACAGAGAAACAAACAAAGAAACAGTAAGGGAACAACAGGGTCCTTGCACTGTAGTCCTCGGGGCCCTAATTAAAACCATCCAGCAAGTCTATTTTCACTGCAGCCACATGCTTTATACATCACATCTAGCAGGGGCATCAATATTAACCCAAAAAATGACAAGTATATACATAAATGTAGATATAATTTATTTTCCTGATCAATACTTGTGATTATTTGAACACACTAAGTCCTTTTCTATGTCCATGGAGGCTAACGCTGAGAGTTTTACGATAAAGTTTTAGCTTGTGCAGGTCGCTACAGATTAGTTTACCTAAAGCTACCTTTGGCTCAGCTCTCTGACTGTCCAATCAGAGGGCATGAAAATGCTGATGTCATCGTACGTCTGCTCGACAGCCCTGGGGTCGCCAACTCCAGATCTGACTGGTTAAAGCAGCAGTTTCTATCGCTCCCTCCAGGAAATACAGGACCAAAGTTTCTGATACTGATGGATTTATTCCGTTCTTCGCCAGACACCTTCTATCCAAAGCCAAATCCACCGTCAAACTGTTGCACAGAATAACGCTTAATTAACATAACTCGTAAATTGTAAATATACGCAACGGAACAGAATAACTACGGTAAATCAACATACCTCGCTGGTTGCATAAAACCAAGAGGGAGAGAATCTTGCACAAAAAAACATGATGTAAATGTTGCACAGGTATTATTTAACAAATGTCTTTAACTTGTAGAAAAAATGTTTTTGACACTTGTGCAGCTACTTGTTCAAAAGTAAAACATAAAAAGTACCCATAAACAAAATATACAGGCCCATCATTTCACCCTTGTCTTCTTCCTTGATTGTCACATCTTAATGTGTCTCCCTGCAACAGGCGTAAATGAAATTATAGTCCTATATGTTTTTTAACATAAATGGATCCATGTCCATGAAATTAAATCTCTTAAACATATATATGCAAACAAAAATAAACAATCATGACATCAATCATATTTATGGCAGTTAAAGTTTCATTGCGATGTATTTTAAGCTGCGGGCGTCTGCACTTTTGTTTCTGAAGACTTCGGGGCAGATTTCGTTGACCCTGGCAACACATGATGCCTGAAATATGATTGGATAAAAGCTCCGATATAAACATGCACTGTTGGAAGCATCACAGCCCAGAGACACGCTATGAAATGAAGAGAATAGACTGTTGGGAATCATTTAAAAAGATTAATGGGGGAAATATTAAAACGCAAGTCAGTGATTCTGAGAGCAGAGAAGGGCTTGCTGGCCGTGACGTCCCACCGCTGGTGCTAATAAAAATAAATGAGTGATGGGACATGCAAGTACTTTCCTGCTGTCTTAGGTTTGCTGTCCTTCTTGTTTATATTCTGCTGATTCTGCAACAAGTTTGTATGGACACATCCATGACAGCCAAAAGCAGATCTCTGGGAACGCCGTCCAACGAGATGCTCAATTTCCATCAGCAGTGATGGATGAACACGCTGGAGAATTGGCTGCTGTACAAATCAGTCAAGCTACTGCAAGAAAAACACAACACGAACAGAAGGTTTTTGCAGGTTTCGTGTTGGATATGACTGAAAAACATGATCCAAGTTTGATAAAGTCGCAGAGAAGACTTGAAAATGGTACATACTATTGTTTTATAATAACTAGCAGCATCTCAGCGTCACATGGAATGACCTCTGGGTGACGTCCAACGCCTCTGATTCGGTGCAGTTTCTCCAAAGGTGAGGCCGTGTGCTGGATAATTATAGCTGAGGGTCCTGGATGATGACGACTGATTGCTGCCTTGATGCTGATTGTTTATTCATGATTTACAATAACCGCAAAAATAATTGCACCCAAATTATCGCACCACTGTGCTCGATGCCTAAAATTAATTCCCCCTCTGGTTGCTGCTAACAAGGCAGAGAAGCCTCATCGCAGAAACGCCTCCGCAGACGCTTTCGGATAAAAAAGAAACACCGGTGACATTTGCAGTTTACCCCCAAGGTTGCCCGACGACACGCGCGATCCCACCCAGGCGTCAGGATGAATCGCAGCTCTGTTATCATCGCAGCCCGTCCCTGATCCGGCCATCCAGGCGGCAGAGAAGTAGATTGGCTGATGTGGGAGCAGGCTGTCAGGAGACGAGGCCGCGGTGTGTTTCGACAACTCGGAGGGTCTTATTTCATTTTGGAAATAGCAGGTTTGGAGGCGCAAGGTGGCGGATTCCTGCACGGAAACAGATTCTGGTTTTTAGTGCTGCTGCTGCCCCGAACACTCGCAGGATTTTATTCCCCTTAAGGCATTTTTTAGGTCCTCAAAGTCCACTGCATCTCAAATAATTAGAATATTTTCAACTTTGTAATTTAGGAAGGTGAAAATTTAATGTATTCTAGACTCATTACAAATAAAGTAGAATGTTTAAAGCATTTTCTATTCTAGTCTATTCCTGATCATTATGACCTAGAGCTTGAAAAGTTGTGAAAACGTATCCCAGAATATTAAAATATAGTTTGCTCATGGTTTGCTGGTTTAGTGTTTCCCATCAGTTATTTAAAAAAGTGAAAATTTAACATATTCTGGAGTCATTACACACAGTAACTTAAACATTTCAAGCATTTTTCTAGTTTAATTTTGATAATTATGAACTAGAGCTTGAAAATTTTTGAAAAACGTATCTCAAAAAATTTAAATATGTCATTTTGAGTTTCCTAATGGTTTCTTGGTTTCAACTTTTAAATCAGTTGTTTAAGAAATTGAAATTTTAATATATTCTTAATAGGGATGCACGATAATATCGGCGTCCGATAATTATCGGTCGATATTGACAATTATGACGTCATTCCGATAATAAAAAAATCAGCCGATAAAACCTCCCGATAATAATAAAGACTTTGAATCTTTGTTTTTGCCGTTGGTCTGTGTGTGGTGGCTACATACATACCTGTCAGCCCCGTGCACTAGTGTTGATAGTGAACGCTTGTTTTCTGCTGCTGCTAATGTGATGGACGAGAAAAGAAACCGGTTAAGATGTGAGAAGGCAGAGATGATACTCTTTGTGAAGAAAAACCTTCCACTGATGCGCCCTGAGTTAACACACAAAACTGAGTAGTTTGACTTCATGATTTATCTGGAGACACAGTCTTTAGTTAGTTATCTTTTATTTGTTGCTGGAATAAAGCTCTTTATTATTTGAACCCTGATCTCTTTATGTTCTATAATTGAATGTTGCCTTTGTAAAGGGGCAGGCACTTATTGCACTAGTTATTTATTTTATTACTGTCAGGGAAAACACTTTTATTTATTTTACTTTTGTGAATCAACAAGAGATGTGACTCCATCTGTTACAGTGTTGTTGTTTATGTTAAACTGCAATGCAAAATGTTATGGGCTTAGTTCTATTGGCCTCATTTATGCATGTTGTGTTTTTAAAACATAACTGGACAGATTGTTTCAGTTTTTCCAAACATATTCAAAATGATTGAGTTGCTGGTTGTCAGTATTTGAGCAGAAGTATCAATAAATGTCAACTTCTTTATGCTCTACTCAATTGTTCTATTTATGGGTCAGAATTATAGTAGGAAGTGGATTTGTACTCAAATTATAGTTAATTAAGGAAAGAAATATCGTTTGACATTATCGGTTATCGGCTGCAAGAAGTGTAAAATTATCGATTATCGGTATCGGTTGAAATTGGCGTTATCGTGCATCCCTAATTCTTAACTCTGTACAGTGATCCCTCACTAACCCTAACCCTAAATCCGCGAAGTAAAGACCTTATATTTTATTATTTATACATATTTTAAGGCTTTATAAACCCTCCCCACCCTCTTATAAACCCTTCCTACACTCTTAAACCTTCCATCTAGAGGAGCTTCTACAGCCGTGTCCGATAATGGAACTAGCGACGCAGCGATCTACTTGAAACGCCCACTTGGGAAAAGCTATTTTAAACACACCGACACCGAGGACGTCCGGCTGCCTACCTACCGGGAAACTGATGATGGTGTTACGGTAATCCTACAGACTGTCACCGGTTCTCTGACGGTCATTTCCAGTAAACACTCACCGTGTGGGACCAAAGGTTCTGGCTGGCTTCCATCACTGCCGATCAATCAGAGACCGACTAGCTCAAGAGGAAGCGGTGGTATTCCATACGTGTCATCTGCTGTACGCTACGGATTTTATATACAATTTTAAATCTGCGATACAGTGAAACCATGAAAAGTGAACCGAGATATGGCGAGAGACTGCTGTACTTTCATTTTTCTATTTTAATTTGGATAATTACAATCCATTTTGAAAAACGTAACTCAAAATATTTCATTTTGAGTTTTCTAACGGTTTGCTGGTTGATTGTTTTCCATTAGTTATTTAAATAAGGGATCATTTTATATATTGAAGACTCATTATGTGTGAAGTAAAATAGCTGAGCTTTTTTCTAGTTCCGTTTTGATAATTATGACCCACAACTCAACAACATAAGTTGGACATTTCTGCAAAGCCTCTTTCTTTTTTAATGATCTCAGGAATTATTCTAATAATTTGAGATACTGGATATCTGATCTTCATTAACTTTAAACCAATGAGTGCAGAATATATGGAAGTTATTGCATTAGTTTATACACCTGCGTATTCCATTCCCCGTTAAAGTCTTATGGTGTTTAATTGCACATAGATTAGGACTGGATATCTGTGGGTTTCATTTAACAAGTGTTCGAATAACAAGAGCTCCACAACATTAAACTGAAAAGAAAAATCTTCCTGCAACTGTAAAGAAAGTTAAACTTATTTTAAAAAGTGGAGCGCAGCACGGGGAGTTCACAGTGATCTGTAGCTGCCTGTTGTTTAAATATATATATATATATATATTCAGTGCAGATCAGCACTCGAGGCGAGGCGCCAAGTGAAACCATGGTTCAGTTCAAGTTCTACAAGGAAGGAATCAAAAAGATGACATTCAGTCGACATGAAAGGCTATCAAGAGACACGACAGGAGAGCGCTGCTGAGAACGCAGACCAGATATCAGACTGTTGTGTGCAGAATTTTACAGTTTGTTGCTTTGGATGGTAAAAAAAGTAGAAAACCAGACATGCAGTCCCACAGAAAAACACCAACGACTAACCAGCAACATCATTAAAGGCCCTTTTCAGACTCGACATGAGCTGCGCTTGGTGGGTTTTATTGAAACGACATCCATCCATCCATTATCTATCCACCGCTTAATCCTCTGTAGGGTCTGGACAGGTCTCCAGTCTATCACAGGGCTACACATAGAGACAGACAACCAAGCACACTCTCATTCACACCTACGGATAATTTAGAATAATCAGTTAACCTCAGCATGTTTTTGGACTGTGGGAAGAAGCCGGAGTACCAGGTGAAAACATGCAAACTCCACACAGAAAGATCCCAGGCGTCCTAACCGGGACGCGAACCGGGGATCTTCTGGCTGTGAGGCGACGCTGCTAACCACCGAGCCACCGTGCAGCCCTGATGTTTTTCGTAAATAAAAAGGAAAAAGGAAGAACTGAGGGCAGAGGATGCTACACATGTATACAAAAGGACACCTTCTTCCTGAGGTTACAAACGCTTCCCTATTCTGTTTAATTAATCGATCAATTAATCAGCTTTGGGCTCAAAAACTCCCCTGCTTTGTTACAACCCAGCTCACCAGAGGAAAGGGGAAATAAAACGAAACGGCTATCAGGTATCAGATTGAAGCTAAAACATCTGCACGAGTATAAACAGGTTCCCTCCAAAAGCAACATAATCCACTTTAAGAGGGTTTGGCTTCGTCATTTGACAGTGAAAGTTGACTGTCAACTTAAACAAATAGTGATTAAAAACAAGTAAATGCCACTTAAGACATCGGTTAAAACATTCACAAGGTTTTATTCTGTTTGTGGACTAAACACTAAAATTTATATGAGCTGCATAAAGTGTACAAATGATGGGTTTTCTAGTGTTAATCCACCGTAAAGCACAGCAAACCAATAATTCCATCTAACACTCATCAGCTCCATCTTTCCTGAGAGTTAGAGATGGAGTATCTGGAGTATCCTACCCTTGTTTTGGCTTATTGGTGTCACGGGTTGAGTAGTCATGTAAACACTACTGTGGGAACCATTCAGGTATAAAAATTAGACCTCCTCACATCATTACCTCAATTAAGAAAGCTCTGGTCGCTCATATTGTCCGTCTACAACAAGCTGTTTGACTTTTAAACCTGTCGACTCCATATAAATAAGCTGAAACACACCTGTCATGCCTGCTTGGATGGAAAACTGTTCTCACACTGGAAAAAATGCGCCTCCCAAAACAAGAAAAAAAAAATTGTTTCAAGGCACTTTTACCTTGAAATAAGTGAAAAAATCTGCCAATAGAACAAGTGAAAATTTGCTCGGTAAGATTTCTTGAAATAAGACATGATATTTAGAATATTGAGGTCTTAAAATTAGCAGGGAAAACTTATTTTAAGCTATATTTTAGCAGCATTGTCAAGCTGAGGTGTCTTAGAATAAACCAGACATGATAAAGAATTAAATACATTTTTGCTTTAAGAAGTTCAACTTCTTAATTTGAGATGTATTCAACTTATTTTAGTTGTATTATCGTGGCTCTTCTCTAGATTTAAGACCATCTTGTACTTGAAATAAGATCACACAGATTAATTGAAGCATTCTGAGATATAATGTCTTCTCACAGTTGGCTAGAAATCCTAATATTTAGTGGTGTTTGACAGCATTTGAAGGTGTTGTGTTTTAGGTGAAGCCAGCTACGCCCAAAAGGAGGTGTTTTAACTCAAAAGCAGACATTTGCTTTGTTTTTTTTAACACATTTTACACATGCAGCTGTTTTCTGACATGAATTGGTGATTTTCCAATAAAATGCATTTACTTTATTTCTTAAATCCAGATTATTTATCTGATACAAACAACAGCTCAGCTTGAAACATGTATGAAATGAAATGAACCTTGTTTCTTGTAAAATACAACTCAGAACAAGATATTTAAGATGCGTTGTCTTAAAACACGTCCCTCCATGTTGCTGAAATGTTGTTTGTAAAGTGAATTTATCTTAAATCAAGTGGGTTGAGACAATTTGACTAAAAATAAGACGAATAAACTTGGTAAGATGTTGAGTTTTTGCAGTGCAAGATCAAGCTTTCCTCCTGAAGTCTCTGTTTAAAAGCAGATTTTTTTAGTTAATTTCCTCCATTTGGTCGTCTGGGCCTGGTTGGATGCTTTGTTCCTGTTAGAATTCACCTAGTCTGAACTTTGACTGCCGTTACTTGTGGCCGTAAATCGTGATAGAGTCTTGTCAGGGAAAGTTACGACTTTAGCAAAACAGCAGCGAACTTTTGAACAGCATCTGTTTTGCGTGAATGTTGGGGGTTTTTTCGGCCTCAGCGGGTCAGAAGAAACCGCACCATTACTCTCCATTATCAGCGGCCTGTCTTTGTAAATAAAAACGCTGCACAACGGGAGGCTGATCTGAGCTTCTTGGTGAGGTCAGTCGAGCAGGAAGTCCTACCAGAACCTCTAAAGCTCACTTAGTAGCACGTTACATCTCTGTACAAACACCAAAGTGTGAAAGAGTCCCATAAAATATACATGTGTGCTGTTTTTTGCAGGACATGATGACTTTCTGGAGGCTCGTCTGGGTGCTAAATATGAAACCAGAAGCAGCAGGTGTTGAGCTCTGCTGATCAAATGGATATAACGTGTTAATTACGGAGTTCAACAGGTGCTAGTAGGAGTGTTTTTACCTACCCTTCAACAGTAAGGCTGTCAGGATTGTGAAATCGCAGCTAATTTCAAATAACGACCTAATTGACTTTACATTAGTGGTATTAGCGCCTATGTGTGCAACTTTTTCTGCAGCAAATCCAACAAACTGCCTCGTTTTTCCCCCATTTAAACCAAATTGTGCAAACACCAGCGCTCTGCCGTTTGACTTTGCAGCTAAATCCACGACGCTGATGCCAGTTAGCTCGTTGAAACGCGGCCAGTCGGGTATTAGAACCAGGCGCCTCGAGATAAACAGTCTGTAAACCACAGCAGGACAACGGGGGAGCAAATGGTGGAAAACAATGTGGAAATAACTGCTGAAGCGTGACGTTTCTCCTAATTTCATTCAGCTGTTTTCATGCAGGCGAATGGAAATGATTTTAGCGATTATGAGAAATGATCAGCTCAGATAATTTTGATCAGTTGTGACGGACTTCCTGGTCTTTAAGCTAAGCTAAGCTAAGCTAACTGTCTCTTGGCTGTAGCTTCGCATTACTGGGAATGATGGTGTGAATCTTTTTATCCAACTCTCAGCAGGAAAGCCATTAAGTGTATTTCCCAAAACGTCACTGAAGTTGAAAGATGCTACAGATTTTAGCCTAAAAAACATGTTTCATATCCGGCTGCCCTCTCTTTCCCTCGCCACACTTGAAGGTTTACAAATGCCTGCAGTCCAAAGTGTGTCTGTGCTTTAACTGTCTTAACAACATTGTTGACAACATCTCGGGGAGGGCAGCCTCGTTTCACCTGGCCCAGATCCTCAGAGCCTCCCTACAAGAGCGGCCTGCGCAGTAAACCCACTTCTGTTCAGCGGCATACCAATTGAGTTTTTCTCAGGGGGGCGTCTGGAGTTTATTTTCGGGGCAGACGGACTCTGTCGAACGTGACTGGGCCACCAACAGCTGCCTTTTCCTTCTCTGATACCGAGTGCGACTGAGGGTCCGGCTCCACCGCAGCTGACGCCTCTGATGAAAAATTCATCCATTGTAGGGAACAGGGATCGGTTCAGTTTCAGTTCACTCACATCAAAAATGCTGAGTTTAGATTGAACGAATGAAGTCGGAGCCACAGTTCACACAATCTTCAGACTCTTCACATTCAATAATTTATTTAAGAGAAGATTATGAGCGCAATTTATGGTTAGAGATCTTTGAAATCCAATACTATCCTTTGTTAAATAACTTATCTAACTAAATTAAATCCTCTTACACCGATCAGGCATAACATTATGACCAATTCAGTTCAATTCAGTTTTATTTATATAGCGCATATTTACAACACGTCATCTCAACATAGCAAGGAAGAACAGAAAAGAGAAAACCCAACAATCCTAAGTTGCTTTTGGATTCCCTGTGAGCAGCAGTCAGTGACGATGGGAAGGAACCAAAAAAAACCCTCTGACAGAGCCAGGCTCAGGGAAGGCAGCCATCTGCCTCGACCGGTTGGGTTGGGGTGGGGATGGCAGGACAGCAACCACCTGCCTAATACTGTGTTGGTCCCCCTTATGTGGTCCAAAATGCTCTGAACCATTGGGAATCATGGACCAGAGGACCTCTCAGGGTGTCCTATGGGGTCTAGAACCAGGACGTTGGCACTGGATCCTTTGGGTACTCTGGCTTGTGCAGTGGGGCCTCTGTCAATCCAACTTGTTCCACTGCATCCTGTTGATGCTTGATCAGAATGGGGTGAAGGAAGTTTGGAGGTCAAATCAACATGCTGGACCATTGTCATGTTCCTCAACATGTTCCTGATTGGTTGATGTTGTTGCCATGTGGTGGGGTGCATTTTCCTGCAGTGACATTTGGGATTTCCATCAGCATGAGGGAGTGTGTTTGTTTTGGGACAATGTTTATTTGGGTGTCTAAGTCTGATCAAGGTTTTCCATCAGAACACCACATAGTACCAATATGATCAATGTTATTGACTTCACCTGTCAGTGGTCATGATGTTGTGGCTGATCGGTGCATATCTCATGTCCAGGCGGTGTTGGAGAGCACGTGGCCGTCCAGCACCAGAGGAGGATACTTCCTGTGGATGAAGCTGAGGAACGTCATCCTGGGCGTGGCGCAGTTCAAACGGGCGCTGCGACGACATGCCCCCCTCACCCAGAGCCCTCTGTCAGGTAACTGGGATCGCCGACGCTCGCTGTCTTGGAGCGCAGTTCAGAAAAGTTTCGCCGTCAGGACGCCGACTGACACGTTCAGGTGTTTCTAAATCTGAAAATGAGAGACACGACAGGTAGAGGCGTCACTTAAAGGTCCAATCAGAGGGCTGTACCACGAAGCTAACTAATGATTCAATGGCGTATGCTGAGCCTGAAGTCGGAGTCCCCTTAACCTGCTCGATCAACATTATAGCTTGTGCTGGCTTTAAATCAGCTGTAAGAAGCGTCTCCCTTTTAACAGTTTGTTTCCTATAGTTGAGGGAATACGTTACGTCTGCAAACCTGTTGAGCTGTGTGTTAGCTATCCCACTGAATGAAGCTGTGCAGTTACAGGAACACAAACATACATTCAGTTATGATGCAGACAATGATTATGTTTGGTCCGTATTTGCCACCAAGACCATTTACAGTGCAGCTAAGTGAACACAGATTAGAAAACTCATCAGCCTTTTGTTATTTATCACTCAGAATTTTCAGCCAATGATATTAATTTTGCTTTAATTTGGCTGAAAACTAAATTGTTTCCACGTCTGCTTTGTTATTGAACCGTATCAGACCGGAACTCAGTTTTTTAATGTCACGTTGTGCAGCTGTGACGTTAGAAATAAGCAGCTGCATTGAATGGTAGAATAAATTAACGTACATGATGAATAAATGTTTAAATTTCTTTATAGCTGTCCGGTTTTATAACAGTCTGGTTCTCCTGACCGAAGGAGAAGGCATTAAACCGGTAAATTGTGGGCGATAGAAGAGTCAACTGATTTTATTGGAGCGTGCACAGAGTCTGAAGAAGAAAACCTGATTAACAAAGAAAGCTGAGAACCACCACGACGATGCGAATCATGTCAGACTGGGGTTTTAGGGTTTTTTGTCGACTAGCTTGCTTCGTGGTTCACCCGTTTGTTGTGGAGAGAAAATAAGAAAGAAATACTTGAAACAAAGAATATCCTGAACACTGAGACTTTGTCCACACGTAGCCGGGTTTTTGTAAAACTGAATATCCTGCCTCCTCTGTCTAGAAAACAACTTACGTACACACCACCTCGTTTTCATCCACACCTAACCGCATAAGTGAGTTTTTAAGCACATTCACAAGCATGCCAGACCTCTAGGTGGCAGTAGTTCCCCAAATCCTATCCAATCAGAGGAAGCTTCCACGTCGACGTCACTTCCACAGATGGAAAATAACCGTCCTTGACGTCGTCCTTCGCCTGTGTTGTTGAATGCGAAGCGGCATCTGGGCTGTAAAAACAAGCAAGAAACAGCGCCAAAAACCTTGTGAGGGCGTCCATACTGTTTCCGAATGTAAACACAGGTCGCGTATGAGACGTATGAACATAATTAGTCGCAGGCAGTGACGTTTCGAAACGCAAAACTCCGCTTATTGACGTCCACATGCAGACGCACAAACGGAGAATTCGCAAATCTTCACTTTGACCAGAGGTTTTTAAAAGAATCGCTTTCAAAACCGTAAATTTGCGTTTTCGTGTGGATGTGAGGACAAATCGTAGAAAGATAAACTTGGTTTTGGGAGATACCCTGCTACGTGTGGACAAGGCCTGAGAGGTTTTCAGAAAAATAACATCTGATAAACTCTTGTTAGGGTCTGGTTTTACTGCTTACATGTTCGTGTGTCGTCACCTATAAAGCTACAGGCAGCAAAAGACTTTGTAGGTGCAGTTTAAATAAATCTGCTATAATTAATCATTATATATATAAAACAGATGACGATCACAGACCTGCAGAACACACTGAAGGGTGGTAACTTGAGGATACATGCTCCCAATACACACTCAAATAGTCACGTCCAAAAACCTCACTTTCAGAAAACACTGCCTCCCTCCCCACCATGTCTAAAAATACCTCTGTCAGCTGTAATAAACGTCCAGCAGAGTCGAAAAGGTGAAACCATAAAACACGACCGTCTCAGTTTGTGTGGTTTAACTCCCCCGCATGCCGGTGAACACCTGCACACCCGGTGCATGCTAATTCCCGTCCTGCTAATCCTGCTTTTGTTTTAAAAGACACTCCCCGTTAAAAGCATCGTGTTGCAGCACCGATTCGCTTTGAAAGAGACGAAGGTTCGTGTAAAACACCCTCGACCGGGAGGCACGGTGGGATTTCTCTCCTTTTGTTGCAGCTTTTATAATTTATAGTACATGACAGGTTCTCTGCGCTGCTGTGCGCTGATTAAAACGCCTCTAGGTTGCACTAATAGGTGATTAAATTAATCAGTTTTAAGTGTGTAGCAGTCAAGCCAGTCTTCCTTTCCCCTGTAATTAGCACCACATTACATATTATCCTTCCGATGTATTTAAAGTTCCTCTCAACGTAGCAACCTGTGAATTTATAAAGACTGTTTTATACTGGGGAATAGAACTGAGTGATTTCTTTAACAACAGCTTTTATTTTGAAGGAATTTGCCAAGATAATATTTATTTATCGCCATTACAACTTGGTTTTGCTGGATTTAGTCTCATCACAGAAGCAAGGCCCTCTCAAGGTTGGAGGTACGACGCGAGATGAGGCAGATTAACTCAAACACGCAGCTTCTTTTGTTGCTTTGTTTAAAAAATACCTCACAGTTTTCATTTTCAAAGACGAATCTATGAAAGAAATCCATCTGATAGAAGATAATTTACTCTGATTTAAGGCTTATTGGATAAACTGAGGTTTTGTTTTTACTGTATGTGAAGATCCTCAGTCATCCAGGTCATCCTCGTAGTTCCAGTCGTAGCTTCTGGACTTCCTTGAGTTCCTCCAAGACGTCTCACCTCTCATCCAAGAGGCTTCATCAGCTCTAAACTGACTGGTTGGGAGTTCCAGATGTTTATACTCTTCAGGAGCCAATGAAGCTTCAGTCTGCTGGGTGTGGAATGCCCCTCGACTCATTATGCGAGTCGTTAGGTCCTTCCCTCTCATGATGGGGTTCGTTAGGCCCCTTTGTAGCCAGGCGTGTTCTTCCTGGGTAGAGAATGTAGTACTGCAATGTAAACAGGTGAGAGGTGACGTCTCAACCTGAAAATACACGCAGCACAGGAAGGAAGACGGCGCTCACGAGCTCAGGTGTTTTACTTGCGCACAAGGAGAGAACGGACACTACAGCTCTGCAGTATGCATCGCTACAGCATTCCAGCTCTCTGGTAGTCCTTCTGTCCTTGGCTCTTTTATTTGGTAAACAATCAGTACAAGAGTCAACATAAGATAAGTGTCACTTACACAATCTTAATGGGTCAGTTCTCTGTGTTCTTTACTGTGAGTACATACAGCTTGGAATGTTTTATGGTGATTCATGGTTGCTGACATGTAGACTTTAAAGTCCTGACAGTCATTCAATGATCACCTAATAAGAATAATTCTTAACATAAGCACAATTCTTAATGTTAATGGCTCCTGAAGAGTATAAACATCTGGAACTCCCAACGAGTCAGTTTGCTTCGACGAGAGGTGAAACGTCTTCGAGGAACTCAAGCAGGTCCAGACGCTGCGACTGAGACCACGAAGATGTTTTTACTGTACAAAACATGGGTTTTGTTGACTTGCAGACATTCAGCTGAGTCGCAGCATAAATCGCCTTTAACCCTCTGAACTCCAGGTAATTTCTGGACATGTTTTTAATCACTGAGAGCTCATTTTTCACTGCTGTGTAAAGTCCTGCACCTCTACGGAAACAGAACAACCACGACTAGAAGGAGAAAGAACTTAGTTATATATTTAATGTTGAATGACAAAATTATAATGCAGTAAATAATATAAAAGAGAAAAAACAAGATTTTTGACTTCACAAAAAGGAAATAAACCTGGAATTAATATGCACAACGTTTTTCCAAGTGGTGTTACCAAAACTGCAAAAATAGTGCCACTGCATATTATATATATTTTACTATTTTTAATTTTTTAATTTGTCTCCTTACTTTGTTTTGTGTAAACACTGCCTACAGTTCAGCCGAAAGATTTTTTTGCCTCATGACTGTTGGTCGTAGCTGGGTCACTGAAGGCTACTCAGGAGCACCGAGGAGCACCGAATTTTTTAGTTTTTTGCAGCATGAGTTTATCTTTTTGGCAAGTTTTAAAATGAGACATTTAAAATAAAGTAATTTTAAATAAATATCACAATTTCAAACTTGAACTCGGTTCCGTTTTTTTGGGACGACGCCAAAAAAAGTCACCTGAAGAATTTAAAGAACGTTGAAGAGTTTAAAAAAAATGTGCTTCTCTCTGTTTTTGCAGTTCCCCACTTTGAAAAATAGTGTAATTGTGGCGATTTTAAGGAAAACAAACAGGCATTTCGACATGTTTTGGAGTTCAGAGGGTTAAATTATTTAAAATTTCCAATGCAGATGTACTCGCCTGCAAGATACCCCCAAGAACTGAGGAGTGTTTAATTCTTGAAATATAAATAGAGACAATCAAGTCATCTGCATATATAAGTATATATATCAGTGTCAGTTGTGTAGCATCGTGCACGTCTGCTAGAGAATGCATTAGAAGTTAAGAAGCCTGATGTAAAGCACAGAGAGGAGAACGTCGACCCCTCATGGAGCAGCGACGGCCCCCAGCCTCCTTTAACTCCTTGTTGTTTTTGGGCAGATGGCAGCGACCTGGACGCTGTGAGTCACGGCAGCCTGGATAGCTCTGCCGACACTAACCTGGCTGACGCCGCCAAAGTAGACCCCACTGACGATAGATCTAGCACAGGTACACCTCCAACGGCTGCTGCGTGGCTCCATCTTTCACAGGCAGCCATCTTTGTTCTACATCTTTTTTTTTTCTTTTCTCTCAGTGACATCTTGTTTTATTTCCTCCTTCCTCATTTGTCACCGACCTCCGGCCTTCCTCCTTCCTCCTTCCACACCTCCTCCTCTCCTCCGCTGCCTGTTTTTTCCACCTCCCCTTTCGTGCATCCGTCACCTCTCCCTGGTTTTGCGGCTGTGGTTTCTGCTCTGCTCTGTCCCTAACCCTGCCCTTCACTCTGGCCCTGCCTGTGTTGCCCTTGCATGCAGTCGGCCGTGGGGGCGGCAGCGTGGGCGCCAGGGCCCCGGTGGCTCACTGGGGGGGCTGTGAGCTCAGAGAAGCCACCCTCCACCCAGGTAAACCTCTCTACCAGTCTGCCTGTCTGTCTCTTAAACTCCTCATCGTACCTGCTCGTCTGCAGCATCTTTATTTTCTGTCTTCTTCCTCGTCGTCTCCTGTTTCTCTATGTGATCTCCTCTCTCTCTGTTCTGCTGCTCTGGCTCTCACTCTCACTCCTCGCTCCGCCGCCGAGTGATTTGTCATTGTCAATTACGGCGAGTAATTACCCAGAGGCACATTCTTTCTGATTACGGAAATAATTTTAATCACGGCGATGGCACCTCGGCGGGAGGCTTCGCTTTGTGAGCAGAGAAAGTGAAGGGGAACCGCAGCAGGTGGCAGCGACGTCCGTGCGATTATTGCAGTCCTGGATGGAGCTTCTGTACTGTAGCTGTGCGGCCTCATGGTTTATTTAGAGGCGACGGCCGCAGAGGTTCATAGGAAGGATGAAAGAGGAGAGCAAATCATGAGGCAGCTGGTTGCCTGGAGACCCGGGCGAGTTTCGGAGACAGATGGAAGAGTCAGCCTCGAGTCTTAGCAGTCAAATTCATCAGCAGCTGTGAAGACGCAGTTTGTTTTCTTACAGTAACAGTAGATCGCTGCACGCCCCGAGGAGGGTTCCTTTATCTGGCGCAGCTTAGTCGCTTTTTTCTGTCGTCTCCCCGCAACAGCGACGCGCCTCCCAGAACTGAGGAGATGAAAGTGAAGTTTTTTTTCCCCCTCTTATGTATGTTTCATTTACATCTCCAGCCACAGTGAAGCTACAGCAGCTACACCCAATAAACTCTTCAGATAAAGGAGCTCAAACTCGGGCGGTGTTTTGATTTTCCCATTTTGTTGTGCTGTATATTTCCGTGACCTTCTGGTTTACTGTCAGACTTCGGCGTCTCTCTCTCTCGGCTGTTACATCTGAGTGTTTCTCTGTTTCTCTCTGTTTTCTAGGAGATCAGTCAGATTTGGGTTATAACTCTCTGTCCAAAGAGGAGGTTCGCAGAGGAGACCACGCCACCCAGGACTCCGCCGCTGACAAAGATGACAAGAAGGAGAGCGACTGCAGCTCCTGTCAGTAGTCTGTCTGATCTGATATCACTTGATATTTCTGTCTACCTCCTAAAAAACTGTAACTTGGCTGCACTGTGGCCTCATGGGATCCCCCTTTCCTCTGCCTTGATGTTTCTGTCTCCTCCAGAGATGATTCATTCCTTTTGGTTTCTCATGAACATCAAAGCATTTCAGCTGCGTGTTGTCCTTCAGTGGATTTTCTTTTAAAAACGAGCAGCGGCGTCTCATAAGAAAAGACCCATTCTAAAGTGTGATTTCTTTGTTTGTAGTGTCAGAGACGGAAAGTGCCAAAGGAAGCAAAGACTGCCTCCCTCAGCTGGACCTGGAGACCAGCTCCTCCTTCAAACCCCGCGGCATCGTCCGCAGCAGTTGCCCGTTTGACGATTCGGCGAGTAAACCCAAAAGCTCCACCAGCGCAGGTAGTAGAAAGAACCTCACAGCCCAGTAAGGTTTGCAAAGTGAGCCGTTTCTCTGCTGTAAATTACAACTTCAAAGCTCTCTAACGAACACAGGAGCCTCGTGGATGATGTACCAGTTAGTTACGTTCACGTTATGGCCTCCAGTTTTAGTTGTTTCAGCTTTGCTTCTCAGAAACCGTGTGTTGTGTTGAGCGTGAATAGCTCCAGATAGTGCAGCGGACGTGAGCCTCAGCTGCTGTTGCCATGGAGAGGAAGACGATCAACAATGGAAAGAGATAAACAGCTGTAGTGGATTCAGAACCCTGATGAATCCACATCTGAAAGTAGTAGGAATTAAACCTCTAGTTATAAAGCATTTATTTTTAAAGAGCCCATGTGTTGCATTTTGGGTTTCTCGCTTTCCTTACCTGCCTGAAATGTCCGTTACTTATCTGCGACACCATGCAACACATTTGCAAAATGTCGGACCAGCAGCGAGTTTAAACCTCAAACTTCGCTTTCTCCGACATTATTTCCTCACTGCATCCTTAAACTTGTAGATTGGGGCTTAAATTAACTAAGATTAGAGTCAACTGGGGCAGTGGTGGCGCCATGGGTTAAGACCTGGGCTGCCGATTGGAAGGTCAGTGGTTCGAACCCCCACTGCGGCCATTGTTGGGCCCTTGAGCAAGGCCCTTAACCCCGCCGTTACCTAATGGAATGGTTTAAATGCAGAAGCCGAATCCCCCCGAGGGGATGAATAAAGGTTAACTTAGAAGTTATAAAAACCTGTACTAACACGACGAAATGCAGGACAGCGTCTAACAAGAAGCAGTAAAAGTGCAGTGAAAAACATCTTGTGGTTTGAGCCTGCTAAGTATATAAATGGAGCACGCTGTAGGTGATTTAAGTGCGCTAGATAAATAACAACGTGAAGATAGATAAACCAAACCGAGATAACTGGGCCCTACAGGAAGAGACCTTAAAGAGACAGAAGCTAAAATGAAACGTATCAGACGAAAGGTTAAGAAGAGGTGCTGCAGCAGCGTACAGTTTGAGATAATGTGTTTTTAAACTGTGAACATACTCTAGTAAACTCCTCAGAAAGTACATGTGCATCAAATGGGCTCTTTAAGCTCGAGTTTGGGTACTTTTTATATTGAAATGCTCCTTGGAAGTTGTCGTTGACGTCTTTCATTGCATCTTTATGTCCACAAGCTGAGATATGTTCAAACACAGATGCATCTTTTCCTCCAGTGATTCAAGCATACAAGTTATATAATATTATAAAATATAATATCTGATTGCACTATTCAACTTGAAATTATACTACATACTAAACACAATTTTAAAGCATTTCCATACTTTTTTAGAGACCCTGTAAGGAAATAAAATCATTACCGTAGCACATTTTTTCTTCCATAAGCTGAAGATGAACCTAAAATTTGTATTATTAACATGTCCACATATTCTAATACAAGCTATTATTTCATCAGCATAACGTGCAAACAGCTTTCACATTCATTTTCATTGTGATTTCATTTCAAAACATACTGAACTAGAAAAGCACTCACAGAGCTCATACCTCCGCCAAGGAGCTTCAGTCCACCCCCAACACAATCTCCCAATTCACATATTTTGTATGGAACGTTACAGATACAAATGTAATTACATACAGTTCAAATGTCCTACCGACAATGCAGCCTTCACCCCATCCGACCTAATGAACAGGCGCGGCCTCTAGCGCGGCAGCTCCTAACAGCCTCCCAGCTTCTTAGACAACCGGAGATAAGAATGCCGGCCCAACCGTGCGTATGTCGCTCAGGAAGGAAAGAGAACTCCGTCATTGTCGCTGTCTGTCGCGTGGAGACCCACAATGTCATGTGGTCAGAGGGGGTTACCCCAAAAACAAGAGTGCCCTCTGGTGGCTTCTAGAGTAAACCGCATTTAATTGTCCACCTGGTTACACTTACATTAAAAAAAATCCTGGATCCAGACGGTGATCCGGATCAGTCCCAAAATTTCATCCTTGTCCCATTTCACACATTTCCTGAAAATTTCATCCAAATCCGTCCATTACTTTGAGTTATTATACACACAAACCAACAAACCAACGCTAGCCATCACATAACCTCCTTGGCGCAGGTAAAAAGCAGTTCAAACACAGTATAAAGGGTCTAATTATTAAGATATTAAACATTAGGGATTGTTTATTGCAACAAATCATCAAATACTAGGCACTGATATAGAATCTATAAAGTGATTCAAATGAACAGGACATTTACTTCTGGAACATCGCACCTCTTTCGCTACCTGCTCCTAACACAAACCCACAACGATCTCTCCTGTCTGTCAGGTCATGTTGCAGGCCTCCTCTTCACCTCCTCCCTGGATGAGATCGGTGAGGTTCACACCAACAGTTTGCTCAGGAGACACAAGAGCGCTCTGGAGGAGGTGGTGGGCAGCGCCAGCAGCGGCTCGGCCCTCGACTGGCAGGGCGTGAGGAACCGGCGGCTGAGCGGCGACACGGTGGGCAGCAGCGGCAGCGGCACCACCGTCCTCGGCCTGGGAATGAGCCAGGGTGAAACCGACCCGGACAAGATCGCTGGACACCTGGGAGCAGATGCCAAGATTCTCTCTGGTGCCAAGTTCAGTAAGAGTAAGAGGCCTCACTCGCTGGTTCTGGGTGTGTTGGAGGGGGTGGCTGCGAAGACAAACGCTGCTGTGGAGGAGGAAGAGGAAGAGACGGAGGGGCAGGACTCCAGTGATGAAGACAGGAGCAACACTGAGGCCATTTTTGATTTGGAGGATCTGGATTTAGACAAACCTGCAACAGGGGCAAAACCTCAAAACAAACCTCATAAGAAACCCGTTGAACGCAGCGCGAGCTACGGCGGGATGAGCTCCATGACGCCCAGAGGAGCTGTGAAGCGAACCGGCATCGAGACCGGCTACGACCCTCTTTCCCTCCTGGCAGCGGAGTCTCAGTCCGGGCAGCAAACTGAGGATCGGGACCCTGAGGGGGACGAGGTGAGCACGCCGAGCGCCCAGAGACACCTGGCCCGGGAGATCGAGCTCTACATGAACCACATGGGGAGTCCGCTGAGCAGCCGGACGCCCAGCCTGGACCTGCAGGACCCGACCAGCCCCCTGCTGCTGCACCCTTCATCAGTCTGCTCCCCCCGCAGAGCCAGCCTGCCCCACACCTCCCCCCTCAGGACCGCCGGACTACCGCGATCCCGCACCTTCCAGCCGCCCTCGCCCTCCCAGCCCATCTCCCGCCAGCGCCTCTGGTCGTCGCCTCCCTGCCGGAGCTCCAGCACCACCCCCAGCCCCAGCCCAAGGCCCAGCCCCCGGCCCAGCCCCTACAGGGAGAGGGCCGACCGGACGAGCCTGGCGTCGCCTTCGCCCTCCTCTTCCTCCTTCGCTCTGGACACTCTGCTCACGCCGACGCTGGATGTGTTCAAGACCAGCATGTTCTCTGCTGGGAAGGGCGTGGCAGAGAAGGCGAGCCGCTGGTATTCCCGTCTAGCCACGTACACGACACCGACCAAGGTAGAGTCCTGCCGAATTAGAGATTAATATGAAAACCTTGACTTTGTATCCCACACATACAGGTTTTAAGGCTCTGCAAATAATATTACATCCAGAAAATGAGCGAAAACCAATAAGAAAAGCTCTATTCTTTTTAAAAAATGTAAAACTTTATATATCTCTTCCAGTGCTTAGGCCATTACTGCACCATGGTAAATGCTTGCAGAGTTTCCACAGGCCAATTCTATTTTATATTTGCTGTTTTTTTCCCCCTCAAACATACTTTTATGCAACCGTGCCAACTTGCAGCCATGATTCAGTGGTTCTGATCGATTCTGTTCTCCTTTTTAAAGAAGTATTCTCAAGGTTGAACCTGTTTTTAGGTGCCGACGTGATCACTTCCATTAAATGCTGCTTGTTTTGTGAGTCTTGAGGTGCGACCCTCGCTGTTGTGTTCTGTTTTCAAGAGGAACAGAGCAGGTTCTGTGGCCTAATTTCAAACTTATATTGTATATTTTAAATGAAAAGCAGCTTCTTCGTCTGCTTCAATCTGTTAAGACGACACAAACAGGATTTATAAACACTAATGTGATTGTATTTTAACACTGCAGCAAATCTAACTCAGTGTCACACCATATAATGCTCTCAACAACTTACAAGCAGCTAAATGTTTGAGTTTTGCTGCCATCTTGTGGTCTTCTGAGAGTCTAACAGCATTTTTCTGTGTGTAAAAACCTCCACAAACCAACTCTACCGGTCAAATCTGCTCTGCTCGGGGTGCTCCCGTTCACAAAACTGCGAAGAACGTACGACAAAAACCCAGTAATGTCACACATGCAGCTTTTAGTCGCTCATCTAATCCACAGTTTGGGCCAGATTTCTTCTCCTGCCGTCTGCAGAATGTGTGAATCCAACCTGCTGCCAGACTTTGTTTTGTGCTGAGATGCTTGTAAACTCTAGTCTGGAGATCTGACAGCACAGTTTGTGGCGTCGGAGATTTGTTTATGTTCATAAACAATCTGTATTTCACAAGCAGCGTTGGTTGCTAAACGCTTCCCCTGGTGAAAATCAAGTATTTGACTTGTTTGCATGTCCATATAGTGTTTTTTTAAATTTGAATACACAGTATGAGTGAAATAAGCAGCCAACCCACGGCTTTACATGCACCAAGGTTTTATATGTAGCAATCTGAGCCACTTTAAGGCAGAAAGGGGTCGTTTTAATAAAAAAATAAATCTAAATATGTAACTTTGATGCACAAAATACTAATTTAACGATTAAAAATTCATATCTGTGTGTCAACGTTACACATTTAGATGTTTTTTTTCCGTTTAAATAGTCCCTTCCTGCCTTAAGATTGCTTAGCTGTGCCACTAAACTGGTCCCTAGCTTTCTTTCCCCCCCCCCTTCGCCATTCGCTGCAGCTCAAACACACCGGCTCACCTGAAACTCTCCACTTTTAAACTACTCTGAGCCACACAGTTCAGCCGCACATGTTCGAACCAGAAACCGATTCTGAAGAAGAATAATGATAAAGAAAGTGCTTCCCTTCACGCTGACAGGTTGGGTTCCTTATGTTACGTATGAAACCCTGCAAGTACGAATCTGTGTTTGTGAGATTGTCATCAGTGCACTTGGACCTGACTGCTTGTTTTGCTCGTGATGTGTCTGCTAGCGTATTAAAAAAACACCATCAAGACAGGTGTTGTTCCAGAGCATCAGTCAAGCAGAGGATGCCATTCTGAAATAAAGGGTTAAACCTGATGAAGCGTCCTGCCTGAAACAACAGAAACTCTTGTCCATAAAGTTCTGTTTGCAACACAGAACTCTCAGCTTGTGTACGCTTAAAAGCGTAGCTCTGAGAATCCCAAGCTTTTCCCTTTGTGGAGGATGGTACAGCTTTCTCAGTGTCCCCTTTTTCCATGTCTCATCAAAATCTTGCAAACACCAAAACTCTTTCATTAAAAATGAGGTAAACACAGTGAGTACACAGGGTGACAAACAGAGGCCGTGTATTTACCATATTTATTGGTGACAACACAAGTTTATGGAGCATTTTTAGAATCCAGGAGAAGAGCAAAGAAGCTCAGGTAATTTTATGAACCCAGGACCTCTCAGGGTGTCCTATGGGGTCTGGAACCAGGACCACACTGGAAAAAAATGCCCCTCCCAAAACAAGAAAAATAAACTTACTTCAAGGCACTTTTATCTTGAAATAGGTGAAAAAATCTTCCAACAGAACAAGTGAAGATTTGCTTGGTCAGATTTCTTGAAATAAGACATGATATTTAGAATATTGAGGTCTTAAAATTAGCAGGGAAAACTTATTTTAAGCTATATTTTAGCAGCATTGTCAAGCTGAGGTGTCTTAGAATAAACCAGACGTGCTAAAGAATGAAATAGATTTTTGCTTTAATAAGTTTAATGTCTTAATTTGAGATGTGTTCAACTTATTTTAGTTGTATTATCGTGGCTCTTCTCTAGATTTAAGACCATCTTGTACTTGAAATAAGATCACACAGATTAATTGAAGCATTCTGAGATATAATGTCTTCTCACAGTTGGCTAGAAATCCTAATATTTAGTGGTGTTTGACAGCATTTGAAGGTGTTGTGTTTTAGGTGAAGCCAGGTACGCCCAAAAGGAGGTGTTTTAACTCAAAAGCAGACATTTGCTTTGTTTTTTTTATTACACATTTTACACATGCAGCTGTTTTCTGATATGAATTGGTGATTTTCCAATAAAATGCATTTACTTTATTTCTTAAATCCAGATTATTTATCTCATACAAACAACAGCTCAGCTTGAAACATGTATGAAATGAAATAAACCTTGTTTCTGGTAAAATACAACTAAAACAAGATCATTTCAAGATTGTTTGACTTAACAAGATATTTAAGATGCGTTGTCTTAAAACACGTCCCTCCATCTGCTGAAATGTTACCTGTAAAGTGAATTTATCTTAAATCAAGTGGGTTGAGACATTTTGACTAAAAATAAGACGAATAAACTTGGTAAGATGTGGAGTTTTTGCAGTGTGGGGCCTCTGTCAATCAAACTTGTTCCACTGCATCCTGTTGATGCTTGATCAGAATGAGGTGTAAGAAGTCTGGAGGTCAAATCAACATGTTGGACCATTGCCATGTTCCTCAACATGTTCCTGATTGGTTGGTGTTGTTTCCATGTGGTGGGGTGTATTTTCCTGCAGCGACATTTGGGATTTCCATTAGCATGAGGGAGTGTGTTTGTTGTGGGATGATGATTATTTGGGTGTCTAAGTCTGATCAAGGTTTTCCATCAGAACAGCACATAGTACCAATATGATCAATTTTATTCAGTTCACCTGTCAGTGGTCAGGATGTTGTGGCTGATCGGTGTACATAAAAACGTATATCTTTTCTGATTCTCTTCAGGAAGTGCTGGACTAGCTGTGCTGTTGTTGTAAGACTTCTAGTTTGGAGGTGAGACTCTTGCTGACTGGTTCTCCTTTGTCCCTCCAGGACGGCCACAGTGACCACCTGAGTGTGTCGTCTCTCGGTGTTGGAGATCCAGACTGTTCCTCTCTGCTGGACGAGGACGACTGTGGGGAGTCGTCCGTCGTGTCTCCACAGAGGAACGGACCCTGTCCACCCCGCAGGAGCCCCAGACGGAGCCCCCTCCGAAGCAGACTGGACAGCCCCACTGCAGGCTCCAACCACGGGAGACCCACATCTCTGATCCCTGGTGAGTAGGGACTTCGACTCCTGTGTAATGCCACATAAACTCCACTTTATCAGGTCCGTCTGTACAGTTTAATGCTTTCAAACACAGCTTTTCTGCCTTAAGGTCGACTTTTATGATGCCTATACTGTTAATTTACTGATGTGTTTTAGTGTTTAGATCAAACGTAGCGGTGGTGTTACACTAAACTGACCTGCTCTTGTATGTAAATATGAATTTGGTGTGAAAATTTGGTGCTGTCTGATATAAAACCACCCTTAATTATCACCTCAGTAATTAAATAACCTTTAAATTCTGCACAGAATGTGGCAGAGCTGTTGTATTGAATTGGAGTAGGCCGTGCAGGTGTTCCTAATAAAATGGCCGCTGATTGTATTTTGATTTTTCTTTATCCTCCTGCAGGATGCGTCCTCTCTCCGCCCGGCTTCCCTCTGCCAGACAAGTCAGACGTCGGATCTTCACGCTACACCAGCAACACCAGCATCTTCAACAACTACGCCATGGAGGTAAAACAACGGCGGCGCAACACACAAGTTTGTTTTTGAAGTGTGATTTCTCCAGGGATTGGTTTTGCCGCCGAGTCGCTGCTGACGGTCGAGTTCTTCGGTGGTATTTCACTCAGAGCGGCTTTCAGTTCATCATCACTTCATGCTGTAATCATCAGAAATGCTCATCCATGTTGTGAAAACTTAGAAAACAGCTTCTAAATATTAGCATCTTGTTGTTGAATATCTACAATCTCTATGCATTATTCCGTAAAGGTCTCCATTACAATTTAATCCAACTTATTGATCTGGTTTTATTTTTTAAGAATATTTTTATTTTTAATGACTATTTTTGTCTTATTTTCTCTTGCATTTTTTCCTGCTTCCTTTGTATATCCTTTTTTGTTTGGTTCATTTGTATTATTATTTGTTTAAAAATTATATTTTTTATTTTTACATATTTAAATTATTTGTAATATTATATTTTATATATTTTTTTATTAATTTATCTCTTTTTCGCTTGTATTTTTCTCCTTTTTATTTTTAAAATTTTCTGTTCAGTTTATTTAGATTATTGTTAATTTTGTTAAAAAGATATAGGAATTTCTTAGATATTTTTATTGTTTACTTAGCTATATATCTTTTTTTATTTGTATTTTTATTTACTTTTTTGTCAAAATCTTTCTTATTTTCTTGTTTTTTTCCGGCTTCCTTTTTATATCTTTTTCTTTTTTTGTTTGGTTTTTTATATTATTTGTTAAAAAGTATCATATTTTAAGATATTTAGATTATTTGTAATATTGTTGTGTTATACTGATTTATATACTTATTTTTCTTTATATTTTTTCCTTTTGTATTTTTCATAAATTGGTCTTTTTCTTTTGTATTTTTTCCCATTTTCTTTCATTTTTTATTATCTGTACAATTTATTTATATTATCGTTATTTTGTTAAAAATAAAATAAGTTGTTTTTTTGGGATATTTTTATTGTTTACTTATCTATAAATCTTATTTTTATTTATATTTTTAGTTACTTTTTGTCTAAATCTGTTTTATTTTCTCTTATATTTTTTTCCTACTTCCTTTTTATATCTTTTCTTTTTTTGTGTGCTTCATTTATATTATTATTTGTTTAAAAGTTATATATTTTTTATTTTTATATATTTAGATTATTTGTAATATTATTACACTTATTATTTACTTTTTTCTTTATATTTTTGCTTTTTATTTTGATCAGTTTGTCTTTTTCTCTTGTATTTTTTTCCCTTTTTATTTTCTGTTCAGCTTTTTTATATTATTGCTAATTTTGTTCAAAAGTTACAGTAATTTCTTTCTTTATTTATTTTTCTATTGTTTACTTAACTATATGTCTTTTTTTATTTATATTTATACTTACATTTTTGTCTTTATATTATTCTTTTATTTAGGTTATAATTTTTTTGTATATTTTCATTTAATTGTTTATTGCTATAGTTTGTTTTCTCCTTTTATTTTCCATGTTTGGTTGAAGTTAACAGTTGTTTACACATGCGGTTGATGATTGATTGAAGACTGTCTGGTGTTTTTTCATGCTATGAAGGTTTCCTTGCTTGGACACTGTTAATATATACACGTTTTTGTGTCGTGTCCTTCCAGCTGCTGATCTCCAGCTGCTCTCGCTGTAAAACCTGTGACTGTCTGGTCTACGATGAGGAGATCATGGCCGGCTGGACGGCCGACGACTCCAACCTGAACACCACCTGCCCCTTCTGTGGAAACCCCTTCTTACCCTTCCTCAACGTGGAGATCAGGGACATGAGAGGACCCGGCAGGTAGACGACTAGTCCTGAAAACTGAGCTCAGATGTTTTTATGTGTTCATTCTAGACTTTTTCAGGATGAGTTAATTAAATAGTTATTAAATAATTAGTCTTTATGGCTTCAGTAAAAAGGAACTGGACTTCTTTTTCTGGTTCTTGAAAGAACCTAAAAGAAAATGATAGTTGACTTTACTTTTCCTGGACATACAGTACCGTGCAAAAGTATTTGCCCCCCAAAAGAAACTTATTTTTGAATATTTCTCACATTTACATGTTCCAGATCATCAAACTAATGTCTATATTTATTTCATTTTAAACAGAGACAACCCACAAAACACAAAATATCGCTTTTAAATGTTGGTTTATTGAAGAATTATTGAAAACCTGTATCACCCTTGTGAAAAAGTAATTGCCCTCCAGACTGATGGACGTCAACGACTTTGCTCCTCACCTGTTCTTGGATCTCTTTAGAACGTGGCATCATGTGCTGCTTTCTGAGACCCTTTAGCTGCTTCACAACACCAGACAGGTTCTATTAGTGATGTTTAGATCCAACAAGCCTGGCAGTGATCATATGTGGGTGTGGATGGAGAGACTGAACCCAACTGGATTGGTAGCTAAGGGGGCAGTTACTTTTTCACATAGGACAAGATGGGATGGACAGCATCAAATACTTCTGCACACCACTGTAAATATAATTCCTCCCTCTCTTCTTCCTCTCCAGACTTTTCCTGAAGGGCAGCCCGTCGGTGGACGAAGCGATGACGTCCTCCTACTCGACCTCCACTGGTCTGGACACTGGGACGTCCACCTTGTCCACTCCTTGTCCCACCACGGCCGTGTCGTCTCCATCGCCGGTGATCGCCGTGCAGGAGTGTTCAGGAAGGTACTGATGCTAGCTTTAGCTGCTTTAGTGACAAATATTTACTGCAGGAGTTTGAGCTACTATTCATGCGGCAAACACGACTCCAAGCAAACTGCTGGTTGTAGTTGAGTTGCATTGTGGGTAATGTAGGCGTCAGGTTTTAAGGGCGTGTGGATCAAAATAAACAGTATCTCTGATGAGGCAAAGGCCTCAATAATTAATCCAAATATCAAAATCTCTGCAATATACAAACTTGTGCTTTTTTTGAAAAGAGTAAAATGTGCTACGACATACAATTATAAATGCAGCTTTGTGGTGCTGCAGACAGACTCTGGCCTACAAATTATATACTTTCCAGATGCGAGGAAACGTTTGATACAGACATTGAATTAAAATTATTAAATTAAAATTATGACTCATATTGAAAAATCTGTGAAAATAATCGCAGTATTATTATTTTTCTCTTTCATGACCAGTGCTCTAATAGAATGTCTCCTACACCTACTTTGTTTTTAAGTAAAAGCTTAATAAATCCAGTTCCAACGGAGCCAGACTGATGTTTTTGATACTTTAGGATTGTTACCTCCGCCAAGGAGGTTATGTGACGCCGGCGTTGGTTTGTTTGTTTGTTTGTTTGTTTGTGTGCAAAATAACTTGAAAAGTTATGGATGGATTTGGATGAAATTTTCAGGAAATGTGTGAAATAGGACAAGGAACAAATGATGACATTTTGGGACTGATCCGGATCACCGTCTGGATCCAGGATTTTTTTTAATCTAAGTGTAACTGGGTGGACAATTAAATGCGGTTTACTCTAAAAGCCACCAGAGGGCACTCTAGTTTTTGGGGGAAGCCCCTGTGACCACATGACATTTTGGGTCTCCACGCGACAGACAGCGACAATGACGGAGTTCTCTTTCCTTCCTGAGCGACATACGCACGGTTGGGCCGGCATTCTTATCTCCGGTTGTCTAAGAAGCTGGGAGGCTGTTAGGAGCTGCCGCGCTAGAGGCCGCGCCTGTTCATTAGGTTGGATGGGGTGAAGGCTGCATTGTCGGTAGGACATTTGAACTGTATGTGATTACATTTGTATCTGTAACGTTCCATAGAAAATATGTGAATTGGGAGATTGTGTTGGGGTGGACTGAAGCTCCTTGGTGAATTGAATTTGATATCAAAACATGGCAATGACACAAAAGCAGAAACAGGCTTTATTTACATGCAAATAATGTATAAATATATGTATATATTTATGTAGATGTCTAAAAGTATGTTTACAGTACAGTAAAGTTCCAATCTACTGTCTACATGCTTTTATTGGAAGTCATGTTTTCGTGTCAAATGCCTAAAATAGAGAAAAACGTCACTCTCTTGTTAAAATAGTGCATTATTTTGTGGCGTGAGCTTCATCACAAGGTTGTATTTCATGTGGATGTTGGAGAAAATTGAGCCAAAAGAAGGGAAATACGTTTAATTTAGTCGAACTCAGGCTCAGTTGTGTGTCTAACCTTCAAATAGTCAGTTTTAAATACTGATTAAATATCTTTTTTTCAGAAGCTGACAATCCGTTTTAGCAGCAAACCTGACACGGAGTATTAAAAATGAAAAGTTTCTGGTTCTCGTCACGTTTTCTCAGGTGTGTTGGGAGGGTTTATTTGTCAGCGTCCTGCCTCATCTCCATGCAGCTTCCAGTTTGTCTGATTACAAAATGCTTTTGAAGTAGGAACCAACTGTAGCTGCGGCCACACATCTGCATTGTAAAGCAGAGCAGAGGGACCATGTGCAGCACCTGGCGTCAGACAAAGCTCTGCGGCAGAAAGGAGGTTATGAAATGTGAGAGTGTGGCTTCGCCTGTTGGGATTCGCTGTGTTTTGTTGTCGCTAAATATCAGAACCTGGTCACTATGAGGACTCTTACTCTCAATAAGATGTTTCTCCTATACATAGGCACTCACCAGCCACCTTGCTATTAAAACGTTGGACCCCTTTTGCCTTCAGAACTGCCTTAATTCTTCGTGGCGTACTTTCTACAAGGTGTTGGAAACGTTCCTCAGAGGTTTTGGTCCATGTTGACATGATAGCATCACATCCATGATGCCAACCTCCCGTTCCACCACATCCCAAAGGAGCTCTACTGGACTGAGATCTGGTGACTGTGGAGGCCGTTGGAGTCCAGAGAACTCATTGTCATGTTCAAGAAACCAGTGGGAGACGATCTGAGCTTTGAGACATGGAGCATTATCCTGCTGGAAGTAGCATCAGAAGATGGTCCACTGTGGTCATAAAGGGATGGACATGGTCAGCAGCAACACTCAGGTAGGCTGTGGAGTTTAAACCAGTTGGTACTAAGAAAATATCCCCCACACCATTACACCACCAGCAGCAGCCTGAACCGTTGATCCAAGGCAGGATGGATCCATGCTTTCATGTTGTTCTGACCCTATCATCTGAATATTCAGCTGAAGTGGAGACTCATCAGACCAGGCAGCGTTTCTCCATCTTCTACTGTCCAGTTCTGGTGAATTGTAGCCTCAGTTTCCTGGTCTTAGCTGACAGGAGTGGCCCCCGGTGTGGTCTTCTGCTGCTGTAGCCCATCTTCTCCAAGGTTGTTGTGGTCCAGAGATGGTGTTCTGCATTCCTTGGTTGTAACCAGTGGTTCTTTGGGTTACTGCTGCCTTTCTATCATCTCCAACCAGTCTGCCCATTCTCCTCTGACCTCGGACCGTCCTCTGTAAACCCTGGAGATGGTTGTGGTGAAAATCCCAGTAGATCAGCAGCTTCTGAAACACTCAGACCAACAACCATGCCACGTTTAACGTCACTTAAACCCCCTTTCTTCTCCATTCTGATGCTCGGTTTGAACTTCAGCATGTTGTCTTGACCTCGTCTACGTGCCTAAATGCATCGAGTTGCAGCCATGTGATTGGCTGATTAGCTATTTTTGTTTACAAGCAACTGAACAGGTGTACCTAATAAAGTGACCGGTGTGTGTACATATGTATATACATGCAGTACAGCTAAAAACAAGATTAAACAAAGATAAAACATTCATTTATTTACATATTATGTGCATGAAAGTAGCAACAAACAAGTCAAATTATTTCTGTAAGCTTCAAGGAGTACAGTTGTGCTTTATGTAAATAGATATTGCATAAATAATGGACTAGATTACTTCAGTTAACCCAAGAGCATAGCATTGCAAGTGATTTATTCATAGCATCGGTTAAAAGTTTGAACATTTCTTATTTTATAGTGAATAATTTAACACTTAAGACATCAGTTGAACAACATATTTTAGGTTCATGTAGTGAGAAAAGTGTAAAAGCACAAATGTTTTTACTGTTTTAAGGGATTTGGGACAACTAAGTAAAACAAAAACACTTACAGTAGCTGCTTATGGATAGTATATGTCTGTATACATGTATAAATGTATATATATGTATGCAGTTTGCTTGCATCTATGTTGGACAGTGATGGTTTATGGTTTTTGAAAAGTTTCTAAACATCTATAGTTGGTGGTTAAACTAATTTCAGGCAAATCAGAGATGGAATAACCTTGCTGTGATTCAAACAGCTGCTGTGTTGGTATTAAAAGCTGACCGTCCTCTTGTTTCTTCTCAGGACTCGATCGACCAGAGCTCACGGCATCAGCATCCCCTCGGAGCGCCGGCAGGGGGCGCTGTCCTCCGGAGCTCCGATGGCTCGTAGCGTCAGCGCCTTCGGTCCCCTGGAGGAATCGTCGAGGTTCAACCGCTGCGTGCCGACGTCGGGGAGCCTGCCGAGCCGCCTGAACGAAGCCACGGTGGGTTCAAGCACAAAACAGTGACGGGAAAGAGTCGGACATTAGGTTTAGTAGTTTTACCTCAGGGTGACAAACTCTGTTAAAGGTGGAGTCTGATTCTGGGGAGGGACTGTTGATATTTAGCTCGTTACCAAGTGCATGAACAAGAACACGTTGGAGTAGAGTTCATCAGTCCAAGCCACTGTATTTCCTGTTTCCAGATCTGGTCCCTTTTTTTAATTTGCTGCATTTGGCAAAAAGTGTCATGAATAGAATCGCGTACTCCACCTTTAATGCTAAAAGAAATGTACACGTTGATTTTTGGATCTTCTATATGTTTTATAATATAACACACAAAAACACTGGCATCACTAGAAAAACACTCAAAGCAGATTAGTCTGGAACATCGCCGGTCAGTTTTGATCATCAAGGGGCGTTTTAAACCAAAACAACTACAGTTAATTCACACAGATCAGCTGCAACATCCTGACCACTGACAGGTGAAGTGAATAACATGGATCATGTTGGTACTATGTGGTGTTCTGATGGAGAACCTTAGATTTTAACATCCATGTTGATCAGACTTTTACCCCTTTTCCACTGAGCTGGTTCCAGGTCTAGTTCGTAGCCTGACTTGGCACCACTTCTTTGTGTTTCCACCTCCTAAGCACCGACTCCAGGTTCTAAAAACTGGAGCTCAGCAAGCACCAACTCTTTGCTGGTCCAGAGCTAAGAACCGAGTACATCAGCGGCTGGGGGCGGGGTTATGGTGACCAACCATCAACGGTGGAAAGGGACACACAAGCGCTAATTAGAGTCCTTGTTCTCCAGGACGTCCCTGGTCCCATCACACATGTATTGGAATGACTCCTGGAAGTTTACCACAAACTGTTGACCTGAAATCCGCTACAGTTGTGTCCCACCAGTAGCGTGATCACGGATGTGTCCAGGCAACAGGAGGACCTCCGCCTCACAATCAGCCTTAAGACCATCTATAGAGATAAACATAGATATTATCATCAACTTACTGCTTTTGTTTAACTGCTGTGTAATGGATGCTAGCGTAGTGGTTTTACAGTGACCCAATGGCTCCAACTTGACTCCTTGCCAATGGAAAAGCAAACAGGTTCTTAGGAGGAACCAGATTTGAACCAACTAAGCAGAACTAGCACGTGGTTCTTCTTGGTGAAAAAGGGGTACCCAAAGGATCCAGTGCCAACGTCCTGGCTCCAGACCCCATAGGACACCCTTAGAGGTCCTCTTGTCCCAATGGTTCAGAGCATTTTGGACCACATAAAGGGGACCAACACAGTATTAGGAAGGTGGTCATAATGTTATGCCTGAAGAAATGTGTGACGCAGCGCTCCTAGATAGAAAAATGTAAACGGGTTTTAGTGCACTTGTTTGTTTCGTCTTTTAGAGAAAATATACTGTCTGTTCTTTTTATACTGGCACAAAAGCAGACTTAAAGTGTACAGTTGGCGTATCAAACCCACCAGATATTAGATAAATCAGACATATTCTACCAAAGCAAATGAACCACGAGTTTCCAGAATCATAACGTTTCCAGATTACCAGCAAAACTTGACAGTAACTGCAAAATAAAAGACCAGTTTGACTCAGTGTTTTTGGAAATATGATATTTTAGAGCCTATGTGACTTTCTAAATTAATGTGAGAGTAGTTGTAGAGTTAACAAGTTTTCTCTCATAGTAACGAGAGAATTATCAACTTCTGCAGTCCCCCTATGATTTATACTCCTCTAACGTCTTCCAGCTTTGTGTTTTGGTTCAGTCCCAGCACTCTCAGACTTTTGTTTTCAGTTCGAAACGAAGCTAAAAAATATCTGTCCGGCAGCAAACGAACACATTAAACAACTAACACTTACTTGGCACAATAACTTTCCTATTAATGCTAACGTTGCACTGTGTCTCCTGCATGTTCGAATTAGCCCCTGTTGGCTAACGTTAGCATCCGTCATATAAACTTCAAGGTTAAAATACAGCGGTTAGTGTTTACAGCTTAAAGGTTGATATAAAACAAGTCTCGGTGAACTGTGGAGGACAGAACTTTATTTATGACATCAGTAGATCTACGCAAGAAGTGCAGTAGTTTCTACAAAACAAGCAACAAGTGCTGAATAAAACATGAGAGAGAACATCATCAATTTTTGTATTAGAATATTAATGCTCTATTACTGCTGGTGCTTCGATTCCCTGATCATCTTTGACTACTCCGTCCTCTTTAAGCTCAGCCCCCTGCTTGAATCTAACCTCCGTCCTTTCCTTTCCGTCCCACCCAGGACCCCCTCAGCATGGAGTGGCGCCTCCACAACCCCGAGCCGGTGACGGTTCCTTACCTGAGCCCGCTGGTTCTGTGGAAGGAGCTGGAGAGTCTGCTGGAGAACGAGGGCGACCCGGTGATCACGGAGGCCGACATGGTGGACCACCACCCCATCATCTACTGGAACCTGGTGTGGTACTTCAGACGCCTGGACCTGCCCAGCAACCTGCCGGGACTCATCCTCACCTCGGAGCACTGCAACGTAGACTCACAGGTAGGACACGCGGCAGGACATTTAGAAACACAACTGCGGACACTACGGTTGGTCTGACTCTCTGCTGTTCCTCGTCAGGTTCCTCGCCACTGGATGTCCGAGGACAGCAAACACGTGTTGATCCAGATCTTGTGGGACAACCTGAAGCTGCACCAGGAGCCGATCCAGCCTCTGTACATCCTCTGGAACACATACAGTGAGTCCCGCCGCTCGTGTCCTTGGTTTTATCGGTGGTAATGTGCTCGACTGCTGTTGGGAAGCTTTTTGAAACGTAGATTTAAACTGTAATGACGCTCGAAGCAGCAGAGTAAAAGCAGAATAAGAAAAAATGGGATGGAAACTGAAAGAGAATGAGCAGCAAGGGAAGGAGATGAAGAAAGCAATGCAAAACCTGTGGAGTGAATCATAGACAGGTGTGTTTTCTTTACCTCTACATCTCCTGGATCTGTAAGTTAGGTTTACCTTTGAAGAAAATGAAAAAAAGATGAACTAATTAGACATTAACTTAGATGAAAGGAAACACGTGATTTTGTACCTTTTCCTCCTCCTCCTCCTCCTCCAGTGGTTTCATGTCACCTGACTGGATAATTAATCCTAGTATTCACATGACAGCAGAAGGCACAAATGTAGTCATTTGCACTCTCTGCTGCAGATTTTCTGGATGTTTCTTTAAAATATGGGATGAATTTGAATAAAAAACAGTAAAAACAAGCAGACAGCAACTTATAATTACCAAAGACTTGAGTGTGATTGTATTTAAACCTCCTCTAGATCTTACATCTGAATGTTTTTATACACCTTTTTACACCTTAAAGGCAACAGAGCAGATTTTTAAAAAGCGACTAAGTGAAATGGAAACGGGCTCAACAGCAGTTGAAAATGCACATTAGTCTGTGTGAAATTTGTGCTACTTCGATGGAAAACTGTTGATGTGTCTGTTTTGTTGATATTGATGGATTCAAAGTGAGTAAGAAGAGATTTATAGTCACACCGATCAGACGTAACATCACAACCACCTGTCTAATATTGTGTTGGTCCCCTTATGTGGTCCAAAATGCTCCGAACCATTGGGAATCATGGACCAGAGGACCTCTCAGGGTGTCCTATGGGGTCTGGAACCACTGGATCCTTTGGGTGCTCTGGCTTGTGCAGTGGGGCCTCTGTCAATCCAACTTGTTCCACTGCATCCTGTTGATGCTTGATCACAATGGGATGTAGGAAGTCTGGAGGTCACATCAACATGTTGGACCATTGTCATGTTCCTCAACATGTTCCTGATTGGTTGATGTTGTTTCCATGTGGTGGGGTGCATTTTCATCCAGTGACATTTGGGATTTCCATTTGAGTGAGGGAGTGTGTTTGTTGTGGGACAATATTTATTTGGGTGTCCAAGGCTCCATCCACATGAAGATGAGCCCAGGCCTAAACGCTCTAATAGTCCATCCAACCCGTGTATCGTCCACACCAAGGCGGCGTTTTGGGGGTCTGAAAACGATCCTTTCTGAACCTAGGTCCCAGAGTGGAAAGATCTGAAAACGCCGTTTACGTGTCACCGTTGTTACGTCCTGTCCGCTTCTTTTTCTGACACCCTTGCGTCATAGCTCCACCTCTAGATAGATGCTCCAAACTCAGAAAACGACGACAACAATGTCTCCGTATAGTGCTGCGTATGTCCTGCTGATAGTTCCACCTCATTGTCCGTCCAGACTAGAGTCCTACCAGCTTGTATTTGCTGCCACCATGTTCTATGTTTACATCCTATACAGATTTCATGCCTAAAGTCCCGCCGCCAGTTTCTACTTGTTTCTGTTACGGCGTCACAGCGCCACCAACAGGCCTGGCGTGTGTTTTACATCGTTTTCAGGCGTATCAGGTGAATTCATGTGGACGGACACATTTACTGAAACAGCTCCGTTTTTATAAAGAACGTTTTAGAAGCTATAAGCGTTTTGGCTTCATGTAGATGGGGACTTAGTCTGATCAACATGGATGTTAAAATCCAAGGTTTTCCATCAGAACACCACATGTGATCAATGTCATTCACTTCACCTGTCAGTGGTCATGATGTTGTGGCTGATCGGTGTGTATTAAGTCATTTTGAGTACCGTAAAGTTGATATTAGAATACCTGTACAGCAGCTGGATCTGCTCTGGATGAACAGCTCAGTCTGCAGCAGCTGATAGCTTGATGGAGGAGGAGGTGGAGGCGGCTAATCGTCCTGCTAACAGCCTCTGTCTGCTCTCTGTCTTTCAGGGCTTAATTGTGCTCTGTTGTTAGAGAGTGAGTGTTCTTCTCTGCTCAGACTCCCTCAGATGAGTCGTGTCGTTTGTGCTTCTTGTCCCTCTCTGTTTGTGTCGTCGTCGGCCTCCACTTTTCATGTCGCATTGGGCGTGTGTGAACTCTTACCGAGGCGTTTGACGTTTGCCTCAAATACCAGCTCTGCTCCGTATTTGAGTTTGTGGGTTTGCATCTCTGGTGAATGTCTGCTGTGTTCGTCCACTTGTTGAAACAGACGTCCGGCTGTTTGGTGTCGAAGCTTTGAGGTGAATGTTGCTGTGGTGCTTTAAGGGCTGGGTACTGAACAATAACACGTCACTCTGACACCAAGAGGACCGTCAGAGATTGGATTCTAATGGTTGATCTGACATCTAGTCTTAGTAACTGTTAGCTTAAGTGTTCTGGCTGATCTTGTAAAGACTTTAGTAATGTGTAGCTAGGCAACCAAACAAACCAGTCAACAATCTGAGTGACTAATTGACATTACTTTGCAGAAATCTGTTTTCACTTTGACATGAGAGTCTTTTTTGTTAATTCTTGCCAAAAAAAAGGCCAAATTAATTTAGAATAATGATTAATATTGAAAAGAAGTAGAAAGGAAACATTTCCAAAAGGGATGAATGCTCTTTATAGACACCGTATGTAAACAGGAAGTCACTGCAGAATTAAATAGGAGGTATTTAATATTTAATTTAGTCAGGTACATTTGTATTTTTGAATATAATACTGTAGGCTCTTAACCTTTATATTGAAATTATATGATAAATGATATTGCATGAACCTAACCTCCATCCATCCATTATCTACCACTTATCCGAAACCTAACTTTAATGTTTAAATGAGGTAAATGTATATAATAAATAATAATGTGGGTTCCTATAACCTTATCATTTAAACTTATTGGGTTAATTTGCGGCACTGATCTTATTTCTCTGTTGGACAACACTTATAAATAACAGTATTTGACTATTTCAGTCAGATAAAAGTAAAATAAACTAAATTGGACATAAAGCAAAAATAAAGATATGTTTACAGTACCTGAAAGTATATTAGTTATTTGTGTAAATAATAGCAAAGTCCATTTGTTCCCCTCTGATAGCTTTAGCTTCAAATTATTGCGAAGATATAAATAATAGTTACTTACAACAGCAGTGGTGAGTGATGGTTTAGCCCATCGTCTGATATAATCTCATTAAAGTGTAGTTCTGGCTTTATTTGTTCGTCACATTAGAGAGACGCAGATGTGTGGAAGTGACAGCAGAAGAATGACACAGAGTAAAGAACCGAGCAGCTCAGGAAGTAATGCTGTTAAATACGATATTAACAAGATATGTATATATTAAACCCAACAAGGTGCATAATTAACTCAATAACCGGATCTGTGAGAGAAAGTGTCCTAAAAAGACGTTATTAATCTGAGAGCATTCATTTTTCTTTCAACAGAACCTTAAATATTTTAGATTCAGCCTGATAGATGCTGTTTTAGCAGAGAATCTCATTTAAAAGATGGATGGATGAAGTGGTTCGAGTGTAACAGCCAGAATTTAATACACTGAACAAAAATCTAAAGGCCCCATGTGAAATATTGATGCCACATGAAGTGCACCACCCAAAGTGAGCGTATACTGTCTGGTACTTGTACTAAATGGATATTTCTCTTCATTAGTGTCCCAAATTTGAGTCCACCACTGCCTCAGTGATGCTTTAATTCCATTCAGTCCATGGGTGTGGCATATCCAGACGCTGCTCCAACACAATGAGCAGTACTCAGACACTCCTTATACTGGGAACAATAAAAGGCCACCCCAACATGTCACATGTTGACCAAAGCAGCAACGCCTCAGATGACTCCGGTCATGAGGGAACGTGTCATTGGCATGTCGGTGTGATGCGTCTGTTGTCAGACCAAAGGTTTCATCTGCTGCACTGCAAAAACTCAACATCTTACCAAGTTTATTTGTCTTATTTTTAGTCAAAATGTCTCAACCCACTTGATTTAAGATAAATTCACTTCACAAGTAGCATTTCAGCAACATGGAGGGACGTGTTTTAAGACAAATTTTCACTTGTTCTATTGGTAGATTTTTTTCACTTATTTCGAGGTAAAAGTGCCTTGAAAGAAGTTTTTTTTCTTGTTTTGGGAAGGGCATTTTTTCCAGTGTGTACGTGTCGCTGGTCTGAGACCATCCCACAAGTGAACAAGCCGGATGTGTCCATCCTGTGCTGGGGTGGTCACACGTGGCCGACGTGGATGAGGTGGATTTGCAGTACTGCCCGTCTGTTGGAAACCAACTCTCAGACGTCCTGTCGTCTGATAGTGAACATTCAGCTGCACAGCGACCGCTCTGGTGGACATTCCTGCTTCCAACATGCCAATGACACGTTCCCTCATGACCGGAGTCATCTGAGGCGTTGCTGCTTTGGTCAACATGTGACATGTTGGGGTGGCCTTTTATTGTCCCCAGTATAAGGAGTGTCTGAGTACTGCTCATTGTGTTGGAGCAGCGTCTGGATATGCCACACCCATGGACTGAATGGAATTAATGTATCACTGAGGCAGTGGTGGACTCAAATTTGGGACACTAATGAAGAGAAATATCCATTTAGTACAAGTACCAGACAGTATACGCTCACTTTGGGTGGAGCACTTCATGTGGCATCAATATTTCACATGGGGCGTTTAGATTTTAGTTTAGTGTAATATTACAAGGAAACAAAGAAGAAGGATAAATGCAGTCAAAGTTTTTTTTCTGGTAAACTGATTAAAACTACATCATTTTAATCAAATATTCTGTGCATTTTGTTGAACTACAGACATCTGTTTAAGTTTTAGCAGCTCAAACACTGAATATTCTTAAATTTATTGCATCTTATTCGACACACTCATGAACTAAAACACTGCTCTCCGCTGCTACAGATACCCAGCCCAGAGTACTTCTCATTACATGTCTGAACCACGAACAGAACCGTCCCGCTGACCTGTTTCTGTCCTGCTAGATGTGGGCTACCCTCTGAGCCGGCCGGTACCGGAGGAGGAGAAGCCGTTCAGCGAGGAGCTTCTTCAGAGCGTCGTGAAGAGCATCCAGAGGAACGACGTGAGCCGGCCGATGGCTCACCTGCTGCAGCTGCTCGGTCAGACGCTCGGAGTCAAAAGACAAAGGTCAGGAGGAGAGTGAGGAGTTTAGAGGGTAAAGCTGATGGAGTGGATGTGTTGAGGACTATTTTCAGCAGCGGATTAACACACATTCGTAGCAGCAGGATGGTGTTTGTGCGACTGAATCAATGTAAAATCTAGAAAACGTGTCTGACCTCGACTCTCCTCCTCAGGAGTTTGTACAGAGACGTCCTCTTCCTCTCGCTGGTGGCTCTGGGGAAGGACAACATCGATATCGGTGAGTCGTCGTCTTGTATTTTTAATATTCACATGTCGAATGTTCCAGCTTCACACGTGTCCTGTAAGTTATTATTTTACATTCAGTGGTTGAGTTTTGTTTTTGCGGTTTACTGACCTTAATATGAGCTGAATTTCAGAATAAAAGAAACTATTTCAAGGTAAACTTAAAGCTGCGTCCGTCGTTTCTGGCCCACTTGAGGAGAAGCGTGAACGAGCTGCAAGCACAGCATTAAGAAGCCATGACAGGGTCACTGCAGGTCAGATGTTTTTGTTCGTGAAGCTGGTAAAGGAGGGGACAACGTCTGAGATTAAAGGTCTCTTATTTTGTAGTGAAGGAAACACATCGCTTGACTTCGCCTGGTTGGATTAGAGTAAAGGGGACGACTCAAAGCCATTTTGTCGCCGTTTCGACTCGCAAAAGTTATAAAAACGTGTCATTTAAAGGTGGATTAATTCATTACCTTAATAAGCAGTGATGTAGAGAGAAGGAATGTAACTGGATAAAATAGAAATGTAGAATTAAAACTGTTGAAAACTTTGAGAGATAGACATTAGGGTCATTCCATGTCAACTCAGTGAAGGTGGTTCTTTGACCATCTTAGAATCTGGAATCTTTGGCGTCTGAAACTGACATCTGCCCATTTTGTAGCTGAAATTCCAACATTTCCATCATTTTCCACCCAATGGAAGTGTCAGTTAATCTCTCGCCAGTTGGAAATTGAACCAGATGCCACTTTCAGACTTCAGTGGACGTATACTTCAAGAGACGGTCATATCTCTTCAAGTACACGTCCTGGAGTCTTCACATGTTCAGGAGATGTTCAGGAGGTTCTGGTGGATGGAGAGAACGCAGCAGATTCTGGTAACCAAGACTCAGTTTTTTGCTTAAGACCTCTGACATTTAGGATTTGTTCAAAAATCGCAAAAAAAATCCATCTGAATGACATCACTGATGCTTAGAAAGCTTACATATGTTAGTAGAAATGGGAGTTATGGCCAATAGAAGTCATTGATTTCCAAATGGCCAAATGGACGTGTTGAATCATGGGTAGGCTGATGAAATTTGGGATATTAAGAGATGGAAGTATCGTCTACTTCCAAGTTTCAATATCCGTCCATAATGTCTTCATGCTAAAATCATTCTGCTCCTGACCCTACACATGCGTCCATTCATTGTTGGAGTACGAACAAGATAACAAGACTCCAGGACGTATACTTCAAGAGATATCGACATCAGAAAGTGGCATCTGGTTCAATTTCCAACTCAAGAGAGACTTATCTAAAGTTTCCAATGGGGGGAAAACGATGAAAATGTTGGAATTTAGGCTGCAAAATGGGCAGATGTCAGTTTCAGATGCCAGAGATCATTCCTAGGTAGTTTAAAGAGATTCTAAGATGGTCTAAAAACCACCTTCACTGAATGACCCTTATCAGATATCTGAATTTATTTTGAAGTTTGCTGGGAGACGGTTACTGTAGTTCCTGCCCGAAGAAAATCTGAGTGGATGATGATGTTTTTCTCCTGTCTGGACTTCTTGCATGATTAAATTTGGTGTTTTTTGAGCACCACAGCTGTTAATCATCGCATTCTAAATCGATTTATTCTCTTTATTTCTTCTTCAAACCCTCAAACACGTACCAGGCAGAGGTTTTCCTCACTTGAAGCCCGGTTTAAAGGATTCAGACGGTAAAAATGTTTTGACCTCGATGTCTCCTCCTTCTCCCGTCAGACGCCTTCGATCGAGAGTACAAGCTGGCCTACGACCGCCTGACGCCGAACCTGGTGAAGCTGACCCACAACTGTGACCGTCCTCCGAGCACCGGGGTCATGGAGTGCCGCAGGACGTTCGGAGAGCCTTACCTGTGAAAACGAACGACGCGCGAAAACCCTTCGTCGATGCTTTAAGACCAGCTCAGGAACCCCGCAGGAGACTGTGAATGTTGTCGGAGAAGCTGAAGGTACAGAGACGTTGCTCAGCGTTACGTAGCCTCGAGCTCTACGGACGGAAACGAGACTCAAAAACAAACCGACTCACCTGGTTTCTCTGGAAGTCCTGTGAAAACTCTACAAAAAAACAACCTGTACATACAAAAAGCAGCAGTAGAGGATCTTTTTGTTTTTTTAAATGCAACATTTATATTGTTTAGTCACATCATATGAAGAGTAATATTAGCAATATTTTAACTTGAACTCTATTTATACAAAGTCAGCTTTATTTATTGTCGTGTCTTGTCGTGGTGTTTTACCGTCCTGTGGTCGCTGCGGCGTCGTCGTCGTCGTGTCGGGAGTTTCTAAACCGCGAAAAAAAAAACTCAACTCACTTCACCAACATGTGGATGAACATGCTGTGACGTGCATTCAGTGTGTTTTAAATGACGGGTTTATGAGTTGGAGCATCAAAAAGACACCATCAACAGGAGCCACTCTGATGATTAATGCCACATATTCAGAGGTTCAACGTGAGGATTTGGTTTCTTTGGGCTTTAAAAGAGGCTGGTTTAACGCAGAGAGCTCAAGAGAACTTTATTTCGATGCCTTGGATGTCGGTCCATCGTCTGAAAATCAACCAGTTTCTGTAGAGCTCCGCATTCAGCAGCTTCAACTGAAGAAAAGACAAATGAAGTCCTTAAACCTCAACGGTCTTTGCTGCATTTGGACAACGGAGGTGATGATGCAGCTGGTTTACTGTGATTGAGGTGAACAGGTTTAAACTATTTACATGTTTGGAGACATTTCTTGTAGGGCTGGTCTGAATATTCGGGTCCAATTAATGGCGAATATCCGAATATGTTTGGGATAAAACTGTTTGTTTGTTTATTTATCAACACAGTAGGTGACTGAGATGTACCAGAGCTTCATGACGGTAGAGTAGAGCTGAGGGGACGGCATCCGGCGGTATCTGGATACCACCACAACGGCCGAATATTTGGATATTCGGGTCAAGCCCTAGTTGTCTGTGCATCATTTTTAGGGCACGACAACACCAGGGTTAGGGTGAGTGTTAGGATCAGGGGTTTTAACCACGATTACATATTTGAAGACGACATATTCTTGAATAGCTGTTGCCAGGAAGGTGCCAGAGACTTGGAACCAGGCTCCTTCTGCCATCACGTGGGTTAGTTTTTAAACCCGCCCTCTTGGACATATTCGACTCCCTGCCCCTTCTTATTTCTTCCCAAAGTCAGATTTAAGTCAAACAGTTACAGGTAATGTTCAAAACACTGCACAAAGAGCCTGTTTCGAAGGGGAAGGCAGTCAAATTCAGGTCATGGGGCTGGTCTGAATAGCGATATCTGTGCTCTGGGTATTCGGACCCAATGATCGTCGAATATTCGGTTCGTGCTGCGGTGTTGGCCGGCGGCGGGAAGGGGGGCGACACAGGTCTGCATACCAACTCGGTGAATGTCTCTGGATCTGGAGCTCGACGCCCCTGATCTGCCTCACCGCCTGCTGTCCTCCCATCCCCGCCCCAACCTCTCCTGCTATCCCTCCCTTCCTCCCTCCTCTTCCTCACTCCCAACCCAACCAGGCGAGGCAGATGGCCGCCCTCCCTGAGCCTGGTTCTGTCGGAGGTTTTTTTCCCCCTGCTTATCCTAGGGGTTCCTTCCCAAAAGCAACTTTGGATTGTTGAGTTTCCTGTTTTCTCCTCTTCCTTACAATGTTTAGCGCTATGTGACGACGTATGTTGTAAATATGCGCTATATAAATAAAATTGAACTGAACTGAACTAGAACCTCGGCGACGCGCAAGACTATTCAAATATCAAAATTATTATCCGAACACCACCACAACGAGTGAATATTCAGATATTCGAATGTCCGGGACCAGCCCTGTCAAGTCAAATACAGTTTTGACATTAACTCCTTTTTTAAATTCGGTAAAATTAACAGTTAGTTCACATTCTTTACATTAAACTCTGCAGCATCATCGCTTCGTTCTCTCCAGTGCAGAGATGGTTAATAGCCACCTGTAAATCATATTAATGAGGTAAAATCTGCCTATACGGTTCGCTTTCATACCAAATGGTACGTTTTTGGGTTTCATCATCATGCGAACGGTAACGTCTTTGCCACCGTGCTGTTTGTTAAAGCAGGTATCTGTTGCTGATCTGGATAAAACACTAAACCGACATTTACTTTTTTGCACACGGCTGCTGTCAGCGCTGGAACAGCGTCGGCAGGAGGTTTACAAAAGGAAAATCCTGCTAATGGATCTGGTGTTTTATAGTTTTGAGCCTCATTTCTGTCAATAAATGATAACGTGGAAATCTAAAATCTAGAGAAGGAACAACCACTTTAAACCACTTTAACTGGAGGGGAAACTCAAAGTTAATATGACTTGTTGGTTTTATTCAAACAAAATGCAGCAAAGATATAAAAATTTTTACTTAATGTCTAAATCCAGCCTCTGAATTTAAACAGGATGTCTGAATGTTTATTGCCGTCACTGATACAGGCCTCTGAATTAGTTTTATTAGTTGTTGCTTCTGTTTTCCATTTGTTAAATATTTATGGACGCACATTTGGAAGTTCAGAAACGCCACTTAAAGCAGGATTTCAGTTCCCACAGTAGAGCAGTGTTTACAGTTGGCATATCAAGCCGTGTTGAAGCCACAGTGGACAGAGCTTCTTCCGCGACCTTCAGTTTGCTTTATCGTCGTAAAAACGCTGCTTGAGTCTCAAATTTAAACCACGTCGAATTGGCCACTTTTCCCAAAACCACCTCTGTTTCCACATAATTTCACAAGCGAACGTTTAAATCGCACAAAAAAAAAATCAAAGTAAATGTGAATCGGGCTCGTTTCCATGAACTGTTTGGGAGCAGATGAGCTCGGCCGAGTCATCTCGCTAGGTGGCGCTGTAGGCTACGTTATGAATGGCTGTAAAAAACAACAGAAGAAGCAAACAGCATATTGGTCGTCTGTGAGAGAGAAATGGAAGTCTTTAGGAGTTATTTGTTTACGTCAGCTAGTATTGGACGTGTTTTATGCTGTCTGGAGACAAAGACGATGAAAGGAACCCGATTATTTACATGAGTTAAATCTAAGTTTCCATCGCCCATCAATTCTTTTTTTGTCTGTTTAAGAAAAAAGTCAAAAACCACCTCGAAGCAGATGGAAGTTTCTGCAAAATGTGAGAAGTTTTCTGACTTTTTCCGTCTCTCTAATGCGATACTGAGGCCCTGTCCACACGAAGCCGAAACGCTTATGGTTTCTAAAACGTTCTTCATAAAGACGGAGCTGTTTCGGTAAATGTGTCCGTCCACATGAATTCACTTGATACCCATGAAAACGATGTAAAACACGCGTCAGGCCTGTTGGTGGCGCTGTGATGCCGTAACAGAAACAAGCAGAAACTGGCGGCGGGACTTTAATCTGTATAGGATGTAAACATAGAACATGGCGGCGGCAAATAGGAGTGGACGAGCTGGTAGGACTCTAGTCTGGACGGACGATGAGGTGGAACTATCAGCAGCACATGCGCAGCACTATACGGAGACATTGTTTTCTGAGTTTGGCGCATCTATCGAGAGGTGGAGCTATGACGCAAGCGTGTCAGAAAAAGAAGCAGACAGGGCGTAACAAGTGTAACAACGGTGACACGTAAACAATGTTTTCAGATCTTTGCACTCTGGGACCTAGGTTCAGAAAGGATCGTTTGTCAGACCCCCAAAACACCACCTTGGTGTGGACGATACACGGGTTGGATGGACTATTAAAGCGTTTAGGTCTGGGCTCGTCTTCATGTGGACGGGGCCTTAGAAAGAAAACATGCACCTAAAATTAAGTCATGGAAACACAGCTAACGAAAAACGATACAGAGGTCAGAGCTGAAGTATTCGGAGGCCTTTCCACGATGAGCATTGTGTCGTCTCAGACAAAAAATGACCCAACAACAACGACGACTTTGTGGATCGAGTAATTTGTTTTTCTTGAACCAACACATCCAAAACAACCTACATAACGTCTCGTCACATTTTGATTACCTGTAAACGTGGTCGTAGCGAGAAACCCTGCTGCTAAACTTCTGTTCCCCAGAGCTCCATCTCGGAAAACCGCTTTTACGTCGACGACTCAACATTTTACCCGTCAGATTTTTTGCAGAGAAACCTCTTTAAAGGTACGCTGAAGTTTAAAATCAGTTCCAACCACGTGACGTATGAACAGTTTAACGTAGTTTAAGGTTCCGACGCGTTCAAAAGTACAAATAATAAATCAGGACTGGAGATTTATAATTTAACCTGCGAATGTTTACGTTTTTCTTTGGGACATACTGGATAAAAACACTTCATTTCTCCGTTTGACATGTTTGTTTTGGCTTATTTACACTTAAAAGACTGTCGGGGGGGAAAAAACCAAACCTACTGGACAAGAACTGGATTTCAGCAGCTTGTTATTTTACCTTCACGTGCATATTAATCGGTAATTAACTGGTTGAAGGAGGATCTCCGAGTCTGAACTCTGAAGGTCTCATGAGACTCAGCCAAGCGCGAGAAACCAAAAGCGGAAGAGTCTGAAAACGTCACCGGGCGGCGGGTCGAGGAGAAACTCTGACGTCGGCATCTGTGGAATAAAACGAGCTGTACAGATGAATGATTTTGCAGAATCTGGGCCATGTACATTTTAATCTGCCCTTTGTATAAATCACATTTTATAACAGTTTATTCACACGTGTGCGAAGCTCCTTTTAGATGTCGAAGGTTCTGTACAGACCCACAGACTGTTCAACTGTAAATAAAATCACCTACACTCATCGCCGGCTGTGTTTGTGTGACTTGTTGCCGCGGTAACCCTCGCTCTCATCCTCCAATAAAACCTCACAGAGCTCCGGTTCACTGTTAAAAAAATAATTTATTGCAGCATGGAATTGTAAATTGATCGTTTCCGTATCAATAATCTATGTTTGCATCCACTTCAGTCCGACCAGAGCGCTTTAAACACGACAGTAAGAGTTTTTCTAACACGGTTCACTCACATACGGATTCTCTCCAGCACAGTTACAAAGAAAACACACACAGGAAACCTCCTTTAAAACACTGAACACATACTAATTGGGTTAAATACACAACAACAGCGAGCGTTTCCAGTTTCGGGAAATGCTCGACGTACAAAACTGAAGTTGCATCAGGTGAGTTTGAGTCGCTGCACAGTGAATCTGTTTAGTCGCTAATAAATGGATCTAATGTGGTTAACAGACCTAAGAAAGTCTCCTCAGAAGCGTTTTACTCTCCGGATTGAAGGAAAACTCCACCCGAGGACACCAAAAGTTGTTGCAGTTTGGTTGTGTGAACTGTTGTTGTAGGTAATCGGGCAGCGATCAGGTATTTCCAGCAGATTAACAGCAGAAACATTCATAGATTTTGACTTTTTTTTTTTAATGGCAATTCTGCCAAATCGAAAACAGGAATGTTTTATTTCTGACGAGAAGAAAAATTATCATTTAAAAAGGGGCAAATTTCGACTCCTACATTTGCAGGAACGTCAGACAGAAATGCACGGTGTCGGCATCATCATCGATATCAGCTTGAACATGGAATACAGTGATACCTCGTCTGTTGCGGGGGTTCAGTTCCAGAGCCCCCCCAATAATAATAATAATAATTTATCCTTTATTAATCCCCTTGGGGAAATTCCTCTCTGCATTTTGACCCATCCTAGTTTGGAGCAGTGGGCTGCCACGTGGCGGCGCCCGGGGAGCAGTCGGGGCTTAGGGGCCTTGCTCAGGGGCCCACAGTGGCCGCAATGGGGGATCGAACCTGTGACCTTCCGTTCAGTATCCCCAGGCTTAACCTGTTGCACCACCACTCCCGCCAATAGACAAAATCCACGAAGTAGCAAACTTATATTTATTTTATTAGAGTAGTCCCTCGCCATATCGCGGCTCACTTTCCATGGTCTCACTGTATCGTGGACTTTTACATTGTATATAAAATACGTAGCGTACAGCAGATGAGTAGACGCTCGTATGGAAAACTCAGCTACGGCTGCTTCCTTTTGAGCTAGTCGGTCTCTGATTGATTGGCGATGACCAAAGCCAGTGTTTATAAGAGTGTGGGAAAGGTTAATAACAGTGTGAGGAGGGTTTATAAAGCCTTAAAATATATATAAATAGTAAAATAAATATGAGGTCTCTATTCCACGGATTTCGTCTATCGCAGGAGGGTTCTGGAAACTAACCCCGCGATAGACGATAGACCACTGTATTTATATTTACCCGTGGAAAACTTATTTCTCTACTTCCTGTTGGTTTTGGCTCCGTGACCCGTCTGACCTCTGATGAGGAAGGATCTGGTATCTAAAGCTCCAGTGTTAGCTCACTGTTAGCAGACCTTGCTGTGTGCCGTGGCCTGATGAAGACCCACTGTGGGGTCCAAACGTTGCTTGGCTCACATTGTTCACTATTTCACAGTGGACTTTTCACCAGCGTGGGGTTTATTTGTCCCTTTGGAGGGACCTTGTGGTGCCGCTAGCTCCGCCGCTAGCGCTAAATCGCTAGCGTTCGGCTGCTTTTCGGGACGTTTTTGTGGAGGTTTGGAGGTTTTCTGTTACTTTAGCTTTGCCAGAAAGCAAAGTAGCGACTTAGCGCTAGCGGCGGAGCTAGCTCTAAATCGCTAGCTCTTCAGAAGTCAGACAGGTCATGGAGCCAAAACCAACAGGAAATAGAGAAATAAGTTTTCCACGGGTGTATTTTAATTTTAATTTCCATTTACCAACACGTAATTAAATCGGATAATGGATAATGAACGTTTTCTGTTTTTCATTTTGTATTATCACTGAAAAAAACGGAAACAGTTTATTTTTCGCTTTTATTTTGAAATCTCAAAATAAGAAAACGAACGGCAGCGACATACACGGACCCTTCACGACTAAACATTCAGTTTCTTTGCTGGTTTTTCCACATCCAGAATCATCGCTGGTGATTCTGCGGCTCGATCTGCGCGTGTGCTCGTGATGTTTACGGATTTATTTACGCTTTACTAGCTGCAGCGTCACTTTTAACATTCTCTCTCTCAGCCCTGGGACTCGAATCCTTTTCTACACATTTAGATCAATAAATCAATACCACAGATTGATCGAGACGTGAAAAGATAGCTCTCATCTAGACTAATCATCTGTCTGATGCGCTGGAAGCAATTCAGGCCGCCTCTTGGGGTATTACTTTAAATAAACTCAACGTGTTATCAGAGTTGGAGCTTTTTTTTTCAAATGCATCCTGGGAAATGTAGGAAATTAACTCCTGGTTGGTGCAAAATCACTCTTACTAACTATGACAGTGTGTAAAGTGAGAATATTTCCTCTTTTTTTGAGCAGTAAATTCAGATTTTCTGTGAGGTTTCCCAGCAGCCCTGCACTGATCAGGTGTTTAATTAACTCTATTTGCTTCCTGAGGAGAGGAAGCTGCTGGAAAACGCTGATCGCTGATGAAAGAAGGAGCCCAGGTGGAGTTTTCCTTCGCCGGTCTAGTGTTCGGTTCTCCTATCTAACGAGTTCTAGTGCAGCTCAGATGGAGACGGGGCAGATCAGGACCCGGTCCTCCAGCATGACGCTGAGGACGAGGAACACGAAGTACAGTACGAACATGGTGAGGCCCAGCTTCCGGCTCATCTTCCAGCGGCAGGCGGCGATGGAGATGATGACGAAGAGGAGCATGAGGAAGAGCAGCACGATGGCGCAGAACAGGCCGTTGGAGCTGACGGTGACCGGGTCGCCGTTGTGGATCAGGGTGTACATGAGCCACGGCACCGGCAGACTGGAGACAGACAGACAGACGGGCTTCTGTCAGGTTTAACTCATGACAAGGGAAAGTCAGGAGGGGGAGCGAGGACCCACCGGTAGTTAGGTAGTAAGGAAGTAGATTTACCTGAACACCAGTCTGACTAACTGTATTTTATGCTGCTGTGTGAACTTACTGCTGCAAAAAATAAAATCTAAATTTAAAAATCTTGTTTAAAGAAAAAATGCAAGAAAAGAAATGTTAAAAAAATGGTGGAATAATAATATTTTTACCTGATTTAAATACAATAAAACTGCAGTTTTACAGTCGCACATTTTTTAAAATTAATAAAATACAGGTTTTTAATGTGTTTTTTTAACAGTCAACGTGGAGAAGTTTTATCTCTGTCTCATCATTATTTGTAATTTAACAAAACAATTGGAAAAAACCTGAAAATACAATTTTTCAATCCTTAATATAATTTTTTCCCAAATAATGTCAAGTACCTTTAAAATATTATTTCTGCAGATTTAAATACAGTAAAATATCATGTCAGTTTGTAATAACATAACATTTTCATTATATTATTACATTCTACTACATTTTAGTAATTTCCATTTATTATGTTATTTTATTATAATAATAACATTTTTAGTTGATTTAAGTACAATGAAACTGTAGTTTTACAGTCAAACACTGTAGAAGAGCAATTTTTCTATTATTCTAAATTATAAGTTTTTTTTACTCGTCATTATTTATAATTTAACAAACCTGTAAAAGAACAGTTAAACTTTTTTTCTACTATTTTTCACTCCTTAATATACTTATATATGTTAAAATAATATTTTTTGCAGATTTAAATACATAATAAATATGCTGTAATTTTACGGTCAAATAATTTAAAAGATCAAATTACCATAAATAAAAATAGAGATTTCTGATGTGGATGTAATTTATAGTTTGATTCTTTTCAGGGTTACTATGTATATTAATATTTTTTATTTATTTTATATTTTACTAGTTATTGTAATGTAATTTAACAAAATGGAGGAAAATCTGTATAATAATAATATTTTTAGCTGATTTAAATACAATGAAAAAGTATTTTTACAGTTACGCGCTGTAGAAGAGTAATTTTCTGTTTTTTCTGCTTATAAAATTTAAGTTTTTAATGTGGACATTATGGTCTTTTTTTACAGTCGACATGGAGATTTATTATTTCTGCGATTTTCCTCATCATTATTTGTAATTTAATAAATCAGTTAGGAAAAAATCTATTAAAAAAAAGTAATATTTTTTTATATTTGTCAATCCCTATTATTATATATTATTATTAAGTATCTTTAAACTATACAGATTTAGATACACTCAAATACTTTTAAAGATCAAATTACCAATAATAAAAAATAGATTTTTAATGCGGCTGTAATTTACAGTTTTGACTTTTTTTTAGGGTTATTATGTATATTAATATTTTTTATTTATTTTATATTTTACTAGTTATTGTAATGTAATTTACCAAAATGGGGAAAAATCTGTATAATAATAATAATAATATTTTTTTAATTTATTAAATTGTCAGAAAAAACTGGAAAATGCAGATTTAAATGAGGTAACAGACTCTTTATCTTCACTGTTTGCTGACTGATCATGTCTTTGTCCGACTGCCTCCTTCATAACTAACATGACTGACTTTAAGGCCACAGTGATTAGATGTGGTTGTACAGATAAACCAAGCAGCTCAGAAACGTTCAGAGCTTCGTCTGAAGGCGCCGCTCACCCGATGGTGATGTCGAAGATGTTGCTGCCCACCGAGCTGGACACGGCCATGTCTCCCAGACCTTTGCGGGCCACGATCACGCTGGTGATCAGGTCAGGGATGGAGGTTCCGGCCGCCAGGATGGTCAGACCCATGATCTCCTCCGAGATGCCGACGGTCTCACCCACCTGCAAACAAAGAGACATGAAGACAGGAACACGGATCCTCAGAGCGCCATTAGTATCCAGATTATTTGTCATTTTATTGAGTTAATATGCAGGTTGTTGATGTTTTAGTGGATTAAAATTCAGGTTTTAGATGTTTTGGTGCATTAATATCTACGTTTTGAAGTTTTGTTGCATCAATATTCAGGTTTTTTGACATTTTATTGAATTAATATACAGGCTGTTGATATTTCAGTGCATTAATATTCAGGTTTTAGATGTTTTAGTGCATTAATATTCAGGTTTTTGATGTTTTGGTGCATCAGTATCCAGATTATATGATATTTTATTGAGTTAATATGCAGGTTGTTGATGTTTTAGTGGATTAAAATTCAGGTTTTTGATGTTTTGGTGCATCAGTATCCAGATTATTTGATATTTTATTGAGTTAATATACAGGTTGTTGATGTTTTAGTGCGTTAATATACACGTTAGGTGTTTTACAGCATTAATGTCGAGGTTTTAGATGTTTTGATGCATTAAGTATCAGGGTTTAGTAGTGTTGGTGTGTTAATATGTTATTTTTGGTACATTAATATCCAGGTTTTTGTTGTTTCGTTGCATCAGTATCCGGATTATTTGACATTTTATTGAGTTAATATGCAGGTTGTTGATGTTTTAGTGGATTAATATTCAGGTTTTAGATGTTTTACTACATTAATATCCAGGTTTTTGATGTTTTGTTGCATTAGTATCCAGGTTTTTTGACATTTTACCGAGTTAATATACAGGTTGTTGATGTTTTAGTGCGTTAATATACAGGTTTTAGATGTTTTGGTGCATCAGTATCCCGATAATTTGACATTTTATTGAGTTAATATACAGGTTATTGATGTTTTAGTGGATTAATATTCAGGTTTTAGATGTTTTAGTACATTAATATCCAGGTTCTTGACGTTTCGTTGCATGAGTATCCAGGTTTTTTGACATTTTACTGAATAAATATACAGGTTGTTGATGTTTTTTTGCATCAGTATCCAGATTATTTGACATTTTACTGAGTTAATATGCAGGTTGTTGATGTTTTAGTGCGTTAATATACACGTTAGGTGTTTCACTGCATTAATCTAAGGATTTTAGATTTTTTGGTGCATTAATATCTAGGTTTTGAAGTTTTGTTGCATTAATATTCAGGTTTTAGATGTTTTAGTGCATTAAGTATCAAGGTGTAGTAGTGCTGGTGCGTTAGTGTGTTGTGTTTTGGTGCATTAATATCTAGGTTTTGTAGTTTTCTGGCATCAATATTCAGGTTTTTGATGTTTTGTTGCATCAGTATCCAGATTATTTGACATTTTATTGAGTTAATATACAGGTTGTTGATGTTTTAGTGGATTAATTTACACATATTAGGTGTTTCACTGCATTAATACAAGGATTTTAGACGTTTTGGTGCATTAATATCCAGGTTTTGAAGTTTTGTTGCATCAATATTCAGGTTTTTTGACATTTTATTGAATTAATATGCAGGCTGTTGATGTTTTAGTGCATTAATATACATGTTTTTGATGTTTCGTTGCATTAGTATCCAGATTATTTGACATTTTATTGAGTTAATATACAGGTTTTAGATGTTTTGGTGCATTAAGTATCAGGGTTTAGTAGTGTTGGTGCATTAGTGTGTAGTGTTCTGGTGCATTAATATTCAGGTTTTTGATGTTTCGTTGTCTCAGTATCCAGATTATTTGACATTTTATTGAATTTATATACAGGTTGTTGATGTTTTAGTGGATTAATATACACATGTTAGGTGTTTCACTGCATTAATACAAGGATTTAAGATGTTTTGGTGCGTTAATATCTAGGTTTTGAAGTTTTGTTGCATCAGTATTCAGGTTTTTGATGTGTTGCTGCTCCAATATCCAGGTGTTTGACGTTTTGGTCCGTTAATATCCAGATTAATTAACTTTATTCAAACTCAAAAAGCATTAAAGTACGAAGGCCTCGTGTGTTATATCGACAAAAACAACCTGAACCTTTGGGACGATGGTTTGAACCAATTTAATGGATGTTAATGGAAGGTCTTGGGGATGGTGTGATACTTTTACTCCTTTAAGGTGCAGGTCTGTGATTTCACAATGGAGTCTAACCTGAAGAATTAACCGGTGACCAGAGGCGGGTTTATGATTATCAGAGAACCTACAGCCTTCAAAGACGATGGAGAAGATCAAGTCAACTGTGAGTGTTGCGTCTTAGCTGACTTTGATCCCACAGGAGCATCTTTTGAAATGATAAATATCCCTAAAACTTGAGCAGCATCATCAGAACTTCTAGCTAACGTTGTGGCACATCCCCCGCTAGCTGTCGTCTCCAGTAAGTCGGGAGCTGCAGTGGAAGTAAATCCTCATAAACAGCAGGTGTGACGAGTCGACTGACCTGATGAGCCCACCAGACCATCAGGTAGGAGAAAACTCCGATCCACATGATGGAGCCGACGAACGTGACGGCGAAGTACCTCCTGGACGCCTGGAAAACACAGAAGCCCTCCGCATTAGTTGTTCACAAACAGCCACAGAACGTGAGAACATCTAGAAACAGAGGTTTGGAGCCAGAAAAATAAACCGTGCTCCATAAATAAACATGTTAAGATGATGTGTGTGATGTTTGTTTCTAAAAACTGACATATGAGAAGTAAAAATTAAAGTAAACCTTCCATTAACATCCATTAAATTGGCTCAAACCATCGTCTCAAAGGTATAATAAAGTTAATTAATCTGGATATTAACGGACCAAAATGTCAAAAACCTGAATATTGATGCAACAAAACTTCAAAACCTGAATATTAAAGCTGTGAAACACGTAGCATGTGTATATTAACGCACTAAAACATCAACAACCTGTATATTAATTCAATAACATGTGAAAAAATCTGGATACTGATGCAACGAAACATCCATAAACCTGGATACTACGCGTCAAAAATAAAAATTCTGGATAGTGACGCAGCAAAATGTCAAAAACCTGGAAAATAAAACCTAAAACTTCAAAAACCTGCATGCTAACGCAACAAAACTGGATATTAACATGGCAAAATATAACATAGGACGTGGGAAAATGTCAAAAATCTGGAAATTAATGCTTCAAAATGTCAAAAACCGAGATAGTAACATGCCAAACATTCAAAACCTGAATGTTAAAGAGCTAAAACTTCAAAAAGCTGCATACTAATGCAACAAAACTGGATATTAACATAGTAAAATGTCAAATATCTGGGAATGTAATGCACCCAAAAATAAAAACCTAGATATTAAATCACCAAAAATGTCAAAAATCAAGATAACATGAAAAAAAACATCCAAAACCTGGAAATTAAAGAGCTAAAACTTCAAAAACATGCATACTAACACAAGAAAACGTGGAAAAACCTGGATACTGTGCGTCAAAAATAAAAAATCTAAATCAAAACCTGGATAACGATACAGCAAAATGTCAAAACTCTAGATAATGACATGAAAAAAACATACAAAACCTGGATATTAATAGCTAAAACTTCAAAAACCTGCATACTAATGCAACAAAACTGGATACTAACATAGAAAAATGTTAGAAATCTGGAAATTAATGCTTCAAAATGTCAAAAATCTAGATAATAACAGGCTAAACATCCAAAACCTGGATATTAAAGAGCTAAAACTTCAAAAACATGCATACTAACGCAACAAAACGTGAAAAACCTGAATATTATGTGCCAAAAATTAAAAATCTAAATCAAAAACCTGGATAGTGATGCGGTAAAATGTCAAAAACCTGGAAAATAAAACCCAAAATTTCAAAAACCTTCATACTAATGCAACAAAACTGGATATTAACGTAGAAAAATGTCAACAATCTGATAATGAATTCACCCAAACATTAAAAACATCGATATTAAATCACCAAAAAGTCAAAAATCTAGATAACAACACGCCAGACATCCAAAACTTGGATATTAAAGAGCTGCAACTTCAAAAATCTGCATACTAACGCAACAAAATGGGAAAAAACCCGGATATTACCAACCAGAAATTAGAAATCTCAATCAAAAACGTGTATAGTGATGCGGTAAAATGTGAAAAATCAAGATAATAACATGAAAAAACATTAAAAACCTGGAAATTGAAACCTAAAAATTCAAAAACCTACATACTAATGCAGCAAAACGTCAAAAACAGCTGAATAAACTGACTAAAACTACTGTCCTGGTGTGATAAATGTTCGAGTATCTACTGCAGTAAACGTCTCTACAGGTGAGGTGCTGGTTGCCGTGGTAACCAGAGCTGGAGCTCCGCCCTCACCAGGTTCCTGACGTCGGGCAGCGTGAGCCACAGCGGGAACACGATGGGCAGCAGGAACAGGTAGGTGGCCTGCTTCCTCCTGGTGTCCGGCCACTCCAGAGACAGCGGCTCGTTCTCCTCTTCCTCCTTCTCCTCCTCCTCCTCCTTGTCGCCGTCATCTTCATCATCGTCATCTTCGTCTTCGCTCTCGCCGGAGTCGCCGCTGCTCTCCTCGTCGCCGCTGTCGTCCTCTGCGCCGCCGCCGCCGCCGCCGCTGCCGTCCGAACCCTCAGGTCCTCCCGCCGATGCAGCTGCAGCCTGGAGGACGGAAAGCACAGAGATTAGATCACAAAACACCGAACGGAACACGTGATCTGAAAATTATCATGAATAATAACAATAACAATAATAGTAATAATAAATCAATAAATAACAGTAAATAATATTAGTAATAAATAATAATAATAACAATAATAGTAATAATAAATCAATAACTAATAGTAAAAAATAACAATAATAATAGTAAATAATTATTAAATAATGAAAATAATAATAATAATGATTAATAATAAATGATAATAATAATAGCAATAAACAACAACAAAAATAAATAATAATAACAATAATAAATAATAATAGTAATAATAATAACAACAACAGTAAATAATAATTACAACAATATTAATAATAGTAAATAATAACTATAATAAATAATAATAACTTTTAATAATAGTAAATAATTAATGAATAATAATAATAAATAATAATAATAATAGTAATGACTAACTAATAATAATATTGGTAATAATAACAACAGTAAATAATAATTACAACAATATTAATAATAATAGTAAATAATAACAACAATAATAGATAATAACAACAATAATAATAAAAGTTAATAATTAATAAATAATAATTACAACAATATTAATAACAGTAAATATTAATAAATAATAATAATAACAATAATAAATAATAATAGTAATAATAACAACAACAGTAAATAATAATTACAATAATATTAATAATAATAGTAAATAACAACAACAATAATAAATAATAACAACAATAAATAATAATAACAATAATAAATCATAATAATAATAATAGTAAATAATAATTACAACAATATTAATAAAAGTAAATAATAACAATAATTTTAATAAATAACATTTCACTTCTTATTCCTGCAGATTTCGTTTTTCTACAAACTAAAGAGCAACCAAGTTCAGAGATTAAAATAAAGACTTTTAACCTTTTTGTTTTGAATTTATTAGAATTATATATCATGAATTATATCAGATTGAAAACAGAATCATCTATTTTACTTTATTTAAACTGTGAATTTAGCATATTGCTGCCACACCATATAACAAGACATTCTCATGTTATTACGACAGTATATAAGAAGAAATGTAAAAGAAACTAATAATATCATATTATTCCTGTTAAAATGGGAAACATTTCACATTTTTAGGTAATAACTTCGTCCATGATAAAGTCAAGAATGGAAAAAACTGGAGAGCATGTTTAAATTATAATTCATTATTATTATTTATTATGTTGGATGATGTTTTTTTCTGTATATTAAAGGAAATCTATAAACGTGGAGCCATTTTCCTCATTCAAACGTGAGTTTCGTGCTACAACAACATCAGTTTTAACATTTTAATGTGACACACTTCACATTACGACAAGCTAATTAACTTACTGTTATAAAATAATAAGTTTGTGTGTCATTAATATGAAACACAAACTAAAATAAAAGCAGAAATGTGCATTTGCAGCTCATTTTTTGAAATCAAGGGAAGCATCGACGACTCCTCCACGTGTTCATCAAGGCCTCTTATTTCCCAGGCGTCAGGTTTTAATTAAGAAGTGGCTGAACTCAGGTGTATCTCAGGAGGGAACAGATGTTACGACTGATTTGAAACGCAATAAAAAAGAAAATAATAGTGTTTTTTAATGTGTTTTCAACGG